>SZWC01014198.1:0-20080 GCA_023375785.1 Penium margaritaceum | reverse complement strand
CTGTGTGTGTGTGTGTGTGTGTGTGTGTGTGTGAGTGAAGGAGTCAAGAGGTCACTTGCGTGTTTGACAGACTAACCAACAGGATGGAGGAGCCCTTAGGGACCAATAGTGGAGATGGCCGCGGTGGAGTGCAAGAAACTGTTAGAAAGCCTCCTAGCCTTGCTGTTTTTTCTGTGACGACAATGTCCAAAAAACAAGCGCACCAGCAAGCAAGTGGGTGCAAGAAAGAGACAAAGGGGGATGACTACAGTCTTGTAAACTCCTCTACCTTAGTAATGCGGAGAGAGATGACAACTGACAGGCACGTAGCACAAACACCTCCTGCACTGCACTGTGGGTGACACAGTGATCCTTCCAGCATTGATTGATGGACACACACATACAAAACATTTTGTAGGTAGCTTAGGTTGCTCGGACAAGCAAGTAAGCAAGAGAAATGGTACGATACCATGGATTGGGGCAAGCTCACTTAAACATGAGAATGACTCATAAAAACGACAAGTGAGTAAGGGGCAAGCAAAGTTATAAGCGCAAGTTTATCCGGCCACCTACGTGAGGCTCTTGATGTGGGGCCCGGACGCCATGTAGGGATCAAAACCAGTCATGGAGCGAACGAGCTGCAAGTGGTTTCTCACACGCGGGTAGAAACCGGACTTATGGTCTTGAGAGATCAGCAACCTGTCTCACTAAGCTAAAACATGCATATGAGAGAAACTTGAAACCACATCAACCATAAGCGTATTCTTGGTTTTCACGCATCTTTCATTGTGCTCTGTTGTGTCCTCCCGGCTTGTGTACATAGGCATGCAGATCATGGTGTTAAATCAAGATTGACTGGTCTCGATCTCGCTCGTGTTGATTTTTTCTTGTCTTGTTGTCTCGTACCGCACGACACGAGACAATCTCGATCTGTCTCGCGCGAGACGAGACGAGACCACGACACGTCATGTGTCGAGCAAAATCGGCACAAGAATCTCGTACCACAGTATGGTTCTTGCTCTTTTTTTTCAGTGACCCCTGCCACGTGTGCCAAGGCTGTAACAGCCAATCACACACTTGATCCGTTAGGAAAGAAAGCGGGCAGATCCAGTGTGTGGCACTCTGATTGGTAACGGTCTTGGAGGGTCAACAGGAACATTCAAAACAAAACTCACGTAAACATAATTTAGAAAAAAAACTACTATATTAGTTGCAATCGCTCAACTTTCACTGCATAAACAGCTTGGGCTACTTCGTGTAGAATGGTCAATTCACTCCCAGTTTTTCTCGTTCTTGCACGTGCCGAACACCGGCACGTGCAAAGAGCTGGCTATTCGTGGAGATGTTTCGTGCCTAATGGTCCATACTTTCAATTGTCACGCGGGGTGGTTGAGTAATGTAGATTTTGAATGCTGAGCTGTGGGAGTTTGCCTTGAAAAAGATGTTGACTCTAGTTGTTTTAAAAATACATTGCTCGCTTGCAGAATGAAGTGCCCACGAAGTGGGTGGATTATGGCAGCTCAATTTTTTGTTTCGCTCGCCCCTCGCAATGGTGCAACATGCGAGATTATCTCAGATGTGAGCGAGACCGAGACAAGATCTAGACGAGCAAAACAAAAATCGGTACGAGGCCGAGATTTTCTCGTCTCATGTACCCGGGACGAGACATCTCATACTGAAATGCAAAAAAAAACGAGTTTGAGACGGAGATGTCTCATCTCGATTTTGATTTAACAGCCCTACGTGCACATGACCAACGTCAAGACACGACGCTGCTGGAGTGTCGTCCGGTGGAGTCGACGCACGCTGAGGCCTACACGTAGTTTGCTGAAGCCTCCTCCCTCCGACGATCGACGTGCTCAGCTCCATCGGCATGCCTCCTTGGCAGTCGTGCCGTCGGTCGTCACTACCATTGTAGATGCTATGTGCATGCATGTAGTGCTGGATCTGACTTCACCATTACGTTTGTAGCGTTATGTTCTGCTTAGGGTCCAGATTGCATGCTGATTGGGCATTGTTGTTACTGGGAACTAGTGTAGACGCTACCTGGGTCTAGGCGGCCCTAACTCCTCTCTACTTTTTTTCAAGATGATTCCAACCGCACGACTGCATTTGCAGCGTCGGTATAATGGTATGGTCCAGATTTCAGGAAAAACAGACAACGCCCGGGTTTTGGACTGTCAGCCGTCTGGCAAGGCTCACATAGAAAACCCTGCCAGCGAGAAAACAGGTCATTGTAATGATTGGCTAGAAATCTGAATAACAAGCTCTACAAAGCTGGGGGGGAGCTAGAACTTGGAGAGGTCTCCCATTGTTCATTCTCAGTTGCTAATTAGTTCTTTTCAGTTTCCACTGCCTTTCTGGCGCTAAGATCTCAGCACGCAGTTTCTCTCTCACAGACTCAGAGTAGTGGAAGGGGGTAGCAGTGCAAAGCAACAAGCGTGGGGCCATGTCTACTCTAGCGATGTTGCAACCTCAACACGCCGCTCTAGTCTAGGTTTCCAGCTTAGTATCAGATCCTGAGCGTAATAGAAGTAGTAGATCTGAGCAGCAGCAAGGCGTACAAGTCCCAGTCTACGTCGGCGGTCCCAGAAACACACCCGTACAGGGGAAACTCTGCCAGATTTTTCCTGGCAGAGTTAGCCTCGCCGGGTGGCGTCGTCAAAACGCTCTTGACGCGAGGGAAATGCTACCGAAATTGTTCTCGCAGCACTGACCATGCGACGGCGGTAGCGTTGGCGGACTTATGGCCGGCAACGTGATGGGCGACACCGTGACGGTACTGACGCACGCGGCGACTGTGCCACAGACGAGGGGAGTGACCTCTCCCGCCTCCCCTCCCTCTCCTCAGCAGCCATAGCAGCAGCTTCGCAGCCAGCCGTAGAAACAGTAGTAGCAGTAGCCACTACTGCACAACAGCAGCCGCAGCAGTAGTAACAGTGGCCACAGCACCAACAGCAACCACTCCTACGCAACAGCAGCAGCAGCCGCAGCAGCAGCAGGTGCCACTACTGCACAAAAACAACAGCAGCAGTACTAAGAGCTGCAGCAGTAACATCTCTTACGTAGCAGCAGCCATTGTAGCAGCCACTACTGCGTAGAAGCTACCAGAATTGCGCAGCACCCGTCACAGCAGCTGCGTAGCCAGTCGCGCAGCTGGACAGCATGCAACCGCGTAGCCACACAGCCGCGTAGCCACGCAACCACACAGCCACGCAGCCACAGGACCCCGCAGCCATGCAGCCATACGGCAGCTCAGTTGAGCAACCACGCAACCACGCAGTCACGCGGCTGCACAGCTATGCGACCACGCAACCACGCAACCACATAGCCACGCAGCTATATAAGCACGTAGCCATGCCGCCGCACAATCACGTTGCCTAGCAATCACGCAACCACGCGGCCACGCAGTCAAGAACCCACGTAGCCGCGTAGCTGCTACGCAGCCACACAGCTGCGCAGCCATGCAACTGCGTAGCCATGCAACCATGCGTCCACGGAGCCATGCATCCAAGTAGCCACGCAGCCACGTAGCCGCTGCAGTGACGTAAGCCATTGCTGATGTCACTGCACGTCACTGCTGATGTCATGAACAATTTGAACACGAAAAAAACAAGAAAAATAAAAGAAACCCAGGAGAACCATGGTTGAAAGTAGGAAAGGGACCACCTCTACTGGAGGACCCACTAGCCCCTCCTTTCTTCAGCAGCTGCAGCAACTACAGCAGCAGCAACAATAGTAGCAGCAACCAGTGCCTTAGCAGCAACAGCAATCTCCGCTGTAGCATCAGCACCGGCAATAGTAGCAGCAAAAAATGCAACCGCCGTAGTAGTAGCAACCTTTGCTACAGGATGAGTAGCAGTATCAGCAGCCACTGCTATAGCAGCAGTAGCAACCGCAATAGCACGAATAGTAGTAGGAGCCGTAGAAACAACTGCAACAGCAGCAGCCGTAGCAATAGCAGTAGCTGCAGCAACAACAGCAGCAGCAAATGCAACCACTGTAGTAGTAGCAACCTCCGCTTCAGCATCAGCAACAATAGCAGCAGTATCCGGTATTCCCTGCTCGCTCGACAAACCCACAAGCCACCATTCACCAGCAACTCACAACGCGGACCCAACAGCTAACAGTACTGTAGTCGTTGACACCGCAGAGCCAGCCTCCGGTGTTGTAATTGCAGGAGCAACACTCTCTACAGTAGTAGCAGTAGTAGGAACTGTCGAGCCAAACTAGCATCCCGCTGCCCTTCTTTCCACCCGGGCATGCAAGTCCCGCGATCTCCTCTGCTACACATTACTTGGTACAAGAGCACACCCAACGCCATCGGCACACTATGTCCTCAGTCCTGTGCCCCACTCTGGGCGCTGGCCGCAGGCCAAAGGACTTTGGGACCTTGCACCCTCTGGTCCAGGCTATGGAGTAGTTTTGGAGCTGCGGGCTCAGCTTCTGCATCTATGCGCAGGGTGAGGACCTATGGCCGTACTACGTCCTACCTTACGACTCCACCCCGTCCAACCAGTTGTATGATGCCGGTCGTGCTGTGCGTGCCCTCGTCCCCGTCGTCCCTCCAGCTGCACGTCTTGCTCTGGAGCCTTTTCTTGGCCACTTCGCCACCAGCGGCCTGCTCGACCCCGCAGAAGCATGGCACACCCTCACGCGCCCTCATGGACTTTCCAGCGAGGCTGAGACCAGCCATCTGCTCCGAGAGTTCAACTCCCTCCACATGGGGGAGGCAGAGACGGTCGCCACCTACTTGAAGCAAGCACAGGACATCCTTTCTGTGCTTTGGAGATGGTGGACCACCCCTCTAACCGTCAAACGCAACGCCACTGATGCCTTCGTTGAGGCCTTCATGCACCACACTCAGGACTTACCGTAATGGCAGTCCAGGGCACCCTCATGCCCTGGGCATACAAGCTCTTCCTTCATATTGAGGAGGCTCATCAAGAGTCCCGCATCCAGTGCACAAAGGCCTTTGCCTCTCCTGCCGTTGCCCCCATAACAGTTGGCGCTCCTGCAACAGCTGCGTCTTCTGATACCCCATAATCAGGCAAGAAGAAGCGCATGGGCAAGAAGAGCAAGGGCCAACAGCAGCAATTGACCAGATCCAGCGGTGACAGCTCAGTCCGCCACAACTGTGCCCAACCAAGACACGGGTGGTACACCTGTCCACTACCGACAAACAAGGAGCGTGTTATTGCCATCATGCATCGCAAGTACGAATGTTGTCTCGCCACCGCTTTTGTCACAGTCGCCGGCCCTGATGTGTCCTACCCGTTGAGCAGTTTCATACCTCCAACAGTTGCACCCTCTCTGCCGTCAACCGCGCCATCGCAACCTCATCCATAGCAGTCGCCGTCCGCCCTTTCGCCCACGGCACATCCCTCCTCCCTCCCTACCTCCGGCGCCATCACACCACAGTCGGTCTATTTCGTCGGACCCTCCACCCGTGAGCATCAGTTGGAGCTATTCATCGCGCTCCAGCTCGGGCTCACTCGCGCTCATCCCCAGGGAAGTTCGAGTTGCATTGTCGCTAGTTCTCCTGCCCTGCCCTACATGATAGAGTCTGAGCTACGGTCGTGCCCTCCATCTTCGTCCGTCCAGTTGTCTCCCTCCCAACCTGCTTTGCTTTGTGATGACGNCTCCGGCGCCATCACACCACAGTCGGTCTATTTCGTCGGACCCTCCACCCGTGAGCATCAGTTGGAGCTATTCATCGCGCTCCAGCTCGGGCTCACTCGCGCTCATCCCCAGGGAAGTTCGAGTTGCATTGTCGCTAGTTCTCCTGCCCTGCCCTACATGATAGAGTCTGAGCTACGGTCGTGCCCTCCATCTTCGTCCGTCCAGTTGTCTCCCTCCCAACCTGCTTTGCTTTGTGATGACGTCGCCTGAGTAGATGACTGGCAGTCTCGGTTCACTTCCTCATCCATCGCGTCCAAGTCCCTTGCCCACTGTCTTGTGTCTCTTAGCGATCTGGCGACACCCGTCCAGGATCCGGTCAAGACCTGGATCATCGACTCTGTGGCCACCTATCACATGATGGCTTTACGTGAGGCCTTCTGTGTCCTTAGTCCCGTTGCCGATGTATTTGGTGTTCGGACAATTTCTGGTCAGGTATTACCCGTTCACGGTGTCGGAGTTGTTCGTTTTCGTGGACCCTCCGGGGATGTCTTTGTGACTGATGTCTTCTTTGTCCCTGGTCTCGAGCGTAGCCTCCCCTCCGTCACTGTCCTTGACCACATGAGCATCGATGTCCTGCCCTCACGTGGTGTTGGCACTGTGTCGTTGCATCTGTCCGGTCGTATTTTCCTGCATGCCATCGCCTGTGGCAACCTGTGGCATGTGCCACGCTTGTCTGCTCTTTCCTCCATCCCCTCCCCATCAGCCAACACCGGCCACGTTTTTGTCACCAGCTCGCTCTCTCCGCAGCACACACGTCTCCTACAACGCCGCCTCTGCCACGTCCACTCTGCCGCTATTGATAGCATGCTTTGCATGTTGCCAGCCAAGGGCCTTAATCTAGCCTCCTTTCATTTGTCGTGTTCCACTGAGTGCATTGACTACACTCAGGGGGAGATGCATCGGTCCACCTCCTCCTTGTTCTCCTCTCGTGCGTCTATCCCTCTCGACTTGGTCCATTCTCATATCATGGGTCCCCTTCTGACGGAGTCTGTATTAGAGCATGGGCGCTATGTCTTGACCCTCACCGACGACTAATCCCACTACCGTTGGGTCTTCTGTCTTCAACAGAAAAACAATGTCGCCCCCACCATTGAGTAACGACTTGTCCGTGCTAAGCGCAAGTGTGGTCGCCCTCTCTACTGCTTTTGCTCTGATCGCAGTGGTGAGTTTATGAAGGAGACCACACTCTTCCTTGCCTCTCGTGGTATCAATCATGACACGTCCGTGCCTTACCTGCCAGCCCAGATCGACGTCCGTGAGTGGTGGAACCGCACCATGGCCGATGCTGTCCGCACCATGCCTGTCGAGTCTGGCCTCTCCAGTGGCTTCTACTTTGAAGCCATGACCTACATGACGTGGGTCTGGAACCCGATTCCCCATGGAGCCCTTCCCCTTCAGTCCACACCATACCAGTATTGGTGTGGCAAGCGAGCCGACCTCCGCCTGGCTTGTGTCGGGGGTTGCGTCACCATCATATGGTTGCCGGTCCCACACCAGGGTGGCAAGCTCGAGCCTCACGGATGTCCGTACACCTTCCTTGGTATCTCGCGTCAGTTGAAGGCCTGACGCTTCTAGGATCCCTCCCGGAACCGCATCATTGAGTCCGAGGACGCCCTCTTCTTTAAGGACCTGTTTCCCCATGACCTCGTTTGCTCCTGCACATCGATGTCCCTCCTGTCGCGTGGGGGAGTGGTGGGTCCGTCCACCGTCTAGCCGCTTCCGAGTGTTGCATTATCCGCGTCCGCCGGTCCTTTAGGACCGGTGGTCCTTTAGGGCCCCGTTTGTCTCCGCAAGCCCCTCCAAGCCGACTTCCTTGACCGTGTCCACCTGCACCTCTAGGCCAGCTACCCCATTTGTGTTCGACAGCCCCTCTGGGCCGGCTGCCCCGTCCGTGTCCGCCAGTCCCCTCCGGGCCGGCTGCCATGTCCGTGTCCGCCAACCCCTCCAAGACAACTTCCCCATCCGTGTCAGCCAACCCCTCCGGGCCGGCTGCCCTGTCCGTGTCTGCCAGCCCTTACAGGCCGGCCGCCCTGTCTGTGTCCGCCAGCCCCTCCGAGCTGGCTGCTTCGTCCATGTCCGCCAGCCCCTCTGGGCCAGCCATCCCGTCCGTGTCCACCAGCCCCTCCGGGCCGGCTGCAACGTCCGTGTCCGCCAGCCCCTCCAGGCTGGCCGCCTCGTCCGTGTCTACCAACCCCTCTGGGTCGGCTGCTCCGTACGCATCCGCCAGTCCCTCTAGGCTGGCTGCTCTGTCCGTGTCCGCCAGCCCGTCAGGGCCGGCCGCCCTGTTTATGTCCGCCCGCCCCTCTTGGCCTCCCGCCTCGTCCGTGCTTACACGCTATACACGCGACCCAGGCAGGAGCCTCCGATCCAGGCCATCATTTAGCATACAGGTCGCCGCCTTGCGTCCTATCGTTCCACGACCCCCTCTCACTCCGCGAGGCTCCTAGCCACTCGGAAGACCCACTCCCACAATCATGAGTGGGGACCCTGGCACCAAGGCCCTAGGCTTGGCCACACTGGCGGTCAAAACTGACCTACACCCGGGGTCGGCTCGCCATGCTCCATCAGGATCATCGACATGCTGTCACTGCTATTCTCACGCGTATGCCACCTGGGGTGCGAGACGCGTACGCCCTCATTGTGCGTCCCACGGAATGCCTAGAGGGCCCAACCACCCTATGTGAGGCTCGGACATCTCCCGACATCACACACTGGGAGGCTGCATGCACTCACAAGCTTGCCGCTATTCGGCAACATTAGGTCTATGAGCTTGTCGATCGGCCCCCGGCCGAAAGGCCATCGGCGCCTAGTGGGTCCTCCGGCAAAAGTGGAAGCCAGAAGGATCCCTGGACAAGTACAAGGCCCGTTTTACGGCAAAGGGGTTTGTTCATGTCCCTGGGGTTGACTATGACCAGATCTTCACGCCGGTCCGTCGGTTCTCCACTAGGCGGGCGTTGTTCAGCTTGGTTTTCCAGCACGGGTGGGAGCTCACCGGATGATTACAAGTAACGTCTTTCTCCATGGTTTACAGGAAGACAAGGAGCTCTACATGGTGCAGCCTGACAGCTTCGATGATAATTCCAACAAATTTTGGAAGCTGCGTAAGGCCCTCCTTGGCTTGAAGCAGTCACCACGATACTGGAATCAGGAGATCCATCGTACACTTCTCAACGGTGGCCTCCGTCGCAGCACTGCAGATACCGCACTGTTCATCAGTCCGCAAGGCCAGCCCTTTATCACTATCCTGGTCTATGTCGACGACCTGCTCATTGCGTCACTGAATGGAGCTGCCATCCAGAGAGTCAAGGACCTGTTGCACGACGCCTACCATATGAAGGACCTTGGGTGAGCACGAGTCTTCCTGGGCATGAAGCTTGAGCATGGGAGCTCCATGGATGTCCTTCATGTCCATCAAGCTGCCTATGTCCAGACCTTGTCCAGGCGCTTCGCCGAGGACCTGCCCCTGGTGCCGAAAGTATCCTCACCCCTATCGCCCAATGGAAAGGCAATGCTAGAGAGCTCTAATCTAGCCGTGGTGGAGGAGCAAGTAGATGTGACCTCATATCTACATGTCATGAGGTCACCGATGTTCTTGGCGACGATGACACGTCCAGACATTGCGTTCGCCGTCAACTTCTTGGCCCCGTTCTCTTGGAGCTACGTCACCTCCAGTTTGAGGCCACGATCTGAGTGTTACGTTATGTCGTCTCGACCCCACGGTGAGACTTGATGCTTTTTCAAAAATTTTCCGCTGTTGCGTAGGACTATAACGATAGTGACTGGGCGGGCAGTCCAGAGAGTAAGGGTTGTACTAACTGGATCTTTCTTGTTGGCAGCATAGCTATGTCATGGCGTAGTGGCAAGCAAGGTTGCATTGTACGCAACACTACTAAGGTTGAATATGTGGCTCTTGGTTCTGGTGCGTGTGAGAGCATGTGGCTGCATTGTGACAATGAGAGTGCCATGGTCATTGCCAGCAATAATGGCGTGCATCATGTACACACAAATCACATCAATGTCGAGTATCACTATGTGCGTTCACTGTTGCATGACAACAGCATCAGCATTGTGTGGGTTGAGACAGCACGGCAGTTGGTTGACTTGTTGACCAAGGGACTAAAACTTGACTTGTTCATGAAGGCTGTGACCGTAGTCGGTGTGTATCCGTGAGTTCCTTCTTCTCTTCACCCCTGCCCTCTTGGTCTTCGTACTCTCTGCCCGTCCATGTGCACTACGCCTGTGAGTCATGGGCGACTATTGATTTTCACGTATCTCGCATTGTGCTATGCTGTGTCCTCCCGGCTTGTGTACATCGGCGTGCAGATGACCAACGACAAGACACGACGATGCTAGAGTGTTGTCCATTGGAGCCGACTCACGCTAAGGCCTCCACGTAATTTGCTGGAGCCTCCTCCCTCCGACGCTCTACATGCATAGCTCNTTCTTCTCTTCACCCCTGCCCTCTTGGTCTTCGTACTCTCTGCCCGTCCATGTGCACTACGCCTGTGAGTCATGGGCGACTATTGATTTTCACGTATCTCGCATTGTGCTATGCTGTGTCCTCCCGGCTTGTGTACATCGGCGTGCAGATGACCAACGACAAGACACGACGATGCTAGAGTGTTGTCCATTGGAGCCGACTCACGCTAAGGCCTCCACGTAATTTGCTGGAGCCTCCTCCCTCCGACGCTCTACATGCATAGCTCCATCAGCAGGCCTCCTCGGCGGTCGTGCCGTAGGCTGTCACTGCCATCAAAGATGCTATCTGCATGCATCTAATACTGGATCTGACTGCTTCATTGCATTTGCTACGTTATGTTCTGCTTAGGGTCCAAGTTTCATGTTGATCGGGCATTGTTGTTACCGGGGGCTAGTGTAGACATTGCCTGGGTCTAGGTGGCTCTTACTCCTCTCTGTTGTTTTTCAAGATGATTCCAACCGCACCACTGAGTTCGCCACGTTGGTGTTATGAGCTGGTCCGGTTTTCGGGGAAAAATGGACAACGCCCGGGTTTTGGGCTGTCGGCCGTCTAGCAGGGCTCACATAGAAAACCCTGCTAGCCAGAAAATAGGTCATTTTTTTATTGGCTAGAAAGCTGAGTGACAAGCTCAACAGAGCTGGGGGGTGGAGCTAGGACTTGGAGGGGTCTCCCATTGTTGTTCATTCTCAGTTTTTAATAAGTTCTTTTCAGTTTCCACTGCCTTTCTCCCGCTAAGTTCACAGCGCGCAATTTCTCTCTCACAGACTCAGAGCAGTGGAAGGGGGCAGCAGTGCAAAGCAACGAGAGTGGGGCCATGCATACTCTACGATGCTGCAGCCTCAACACGCCGCTCTAGTCTATGTTTCCAACTCGTATGTGGTGCATCCACTCCTACAAATGTGTGCCCCATGCTAGAATGTAAAGCATGTGAGATTTCATCACAACATGCCAGCTCTCAATAGATCTGATGTTCGGGCTGTGTCCACCACTTGAGAACTTCATGGTGGAGTTACCACTTTCAGCTCCATGATGTGCCACAATGCTGCACCCAAGAGCTTCAACCGAGATCAATCACCTCCAGTAATGATGTGTGTGAGTAGATTCAAGAGGGCACTTGCGTGTGTTACACCCATGACAAAAATTCTCCCATGATCCATAGACAAACATTTGATGCACACATGAGAGCAGAAGATGGAAATCCTTGACTAGTGCGGCGTGTTGAGGTTGCAACATTGCTGGAGTATGTATGGCCCAACGCTCGGTTCTTTGCAGTGCTGCCCCCTTTCGCTGCTCCAAGTCTGTGAGAGAGAAAACTGTGCGCTGAAGAGTTAGCGCCAGGAAAACAAAGCAGGAAAGTACTGATTAGCTGATGAGAATGAACAACAATGGGAGACCCCTCCAAGAACTAGCTCTCCCTAAGTTCTATAAAGCTTGTTACTCAGCTTACCAGCCAATCAGAAAAAATGACATGTTTTCTTGCAAGCAGGGTTTTCTCGGTGAGCCCTACTAGACAGCCGGCAGCCCGAAACCCGGGCATCGTCCGTTTTCCTTGAAAACTGGCCCATACCAAAATACCCACATTGTGAATGCAGTCGTGCAGTCAGAATCATCCAGAAAAAATAAAAACAAGGAGTTATGGCTACCTAAATCCAGGCAGCGTCTAGGCTAGTCCCTGGTCACAATAGCGCCCAAACAACATGAAACTCCGACCCTAAGTAGAACATGATGCTGTATGTGTAACAGTTCAGTCAGATCTGGCACATGATGCATGCACATAGTATCTGCGGTGGTAGTGACCGCCAATGGCATGACTACTGAGGAGGCCTGACGATGGAGCTAAGCACGTGAAGTTTCTGAGGGAAGAGGCAAAAAAAAAATGCGTACAGACTTGAGCGAGCGTCGGCTCCACTGGACGACACTCCAACAGCGTCACGTCTCGCTGTCAGTCATCTTCACGCCGATGTACACAAGCCAGAAGGACAGGACAGAGACAAATGAGAGATGCACAAAAACCAACACTCCCCCATGACTCACAGGCAAAGTGCACATGGACGGGCAGTAAGCACATCAACCAAGCATGCAAGACTCCCCCAGGACAGGCAATATACGGATAGGGGTAGAGAGAGCAACTCACGGATGCACACCGACCACACTCAAAGCCTTCATGAACAAGTCGTGCTTCAGTGCCTTGGTCAAGAAGTCATCCACGTGTTGTGCTGTCTCAACCCACATTGTGCTCACGCTCCCGTTGTGCAACAACAAATGTACATAGTGATACTAAACATTGATGTCCTTTGTGCACACGTGATGCATGCCGTCATTGTCGGCGATGGCAATGCCACTCTCATTATCATAGTGCAACGTGATGGCCGCATTAGACTGACACAACTCGGACAACAGATGACGCAACCACATGCTCTCACATGCGCCACAACCAAGAGCCACGTACTCAGCCTAAGCAGTGATGCGTGCAATGTAACCTTGCTCACCACTGCGCTAGGGACACAGCCGTGCTGCCAACGAGAAAGATCAAGCCAGTGCATCTCTTGCCATCTGAGCTGCCAGCCCAGTCGCTGTCAGTGTAGCCCTGCTGTGACAACAAATGGTTACTGACGGTACATGAGGCCTCGTTGTGGAGTCGAGACGACATAGCGCAGTACGCTGATCGCAGCCTGAAATGTAGGTGACACGACTCCTAGGAAAAATGCGCCAAGAGGTTAACGAAAAACGCGTTGTCTGGCCTCGTCATCGATGCCAAGAACATCATTGACCCAATGATTCTCGGATACGTGGTCACGTTAGCTGGCTCCCTCACAACGGCTGGGTCGAGGCTCTTCATTTTTTCCTGGCTATCGGGGACATGCGTGAGGGCGCGCTCGGCAGAAGGGATAAGTCCTCGGCGAAACAAGCGGACAGGGTCTGGACATAGGTAGCCTGGTGGATGTGCAGGATACCCTGGGAGCGGTCATGTTCTAATTCCAAGCCAAGGAACACTCGGTAGGCCCGAGGTCCTTCATCTGGTAGGCGGCGTGCAACAGGTCCTTAAGGTGTTGGATAGTAGCTGTGTCTGGCGACCCAATGAAGAGGTCGCCAATATATAGACTAGGACAACGACGAAGGGCCGTCCTCTTGGGCTGACGGACATTGCGGGGTCCGTAGTGTTGCAAAGCAGGCCGCTGCTCACAAGCGTGCAGCTGATCTCCTGGTTCTAGCAGCCAGGCGACTACTTCAGGCCATAAAGGGTCTTTTACAGTCGCCCGACCCTGCCAGTGGCATCGTTGAAGCATGGGGGTTGCACCATCTAGAGTTTCTCGCCTTCCATTGAGCCATGAAGAAAGGCGTTACTCACGTCCATCTGATGTAGCTCCCACTCGTGCAGGACAACCAGAGCAAACAACACCCGGTTAGTGGAGAATCGGCCAACCAGAGCAAAGATCTGGTCATAGTCGACCCCACGGAGCTGAGCAAGCACCTTGGCCGTAAGGCAAGCCTTGTTCTTTTCTAGGGATCCGTCTTGCTTCCACTTGCGCCGGAGGACGCACTTGGCGCAGATGGTCTTTCGGCCGGGGGGAAGGTCAACGAGCTCGTACACCTGATGCCGCCGGATGGCGGCAAGCTCGTCGGCACATGCAGCCTCCCAGTTTGCAGCCTCGAGAGAATCCCAAGGCTCACGTAGGATGGCTGGGTCCTCTGGGCGTAGTGTGGGGCGGACAATGAGGATGTACGCATCTCGAGTGCTAGGTGGCATGGGTGTGAGTGTGGCCATGAAGCATGTCTATACTCTTGATGGAGCATGGTGTAGTCCGGTGCCGAGCCCGGGTGGAGATTTACAATGACAGCCAATGTGGCCAAGCCAAGGGCCTTGGTGCCAGGGTCCCTACTCACATCTATTGGAGCGGGTCTGCCGGGAGGCAAGGAGCCTCGTGGGGCGACAGGGGGTCGTGATACAAGAGAGCGTGAGGTGGCGGCTTGTGTGCTTACAGATGGCCTGGGTCAAAGGCCATTTGCTTGGGCCACGGGTGTAGCGTGGCTGGGCGGGAGGTAGAAGAGAGGGAGCTGTTGGGAGTGAATCGATCAATGTCTTAAGCGTGTTCGCAAGCAGCAGCTCTACAAACGGTCCAATTCGCACAGACGGGGCCGTCGGCACTGCCACGGAGGAGTCAGCAGATGCGGACGGGGCTGACGGACCGGAGTGGCCAACACACACGGACGGGCGACCGGCTCAGAGGGGCCAGTGTACGCAGACGAGAAGGCTGGTCCGAAGGGGCTAGTAGACACAAAGGGGGCGGCCGGCCCAGAGGGGCCAGCAAACGCAGATGGGGCGGCTAGTCCGGAGGGGCTAGCGGACACGAACGGGGCGGCTGGCCTGGAAGGACCAGGGGACGCAGATGAGGCGGCTGGCTTGAAGGGGCTAGCAGACACTGACAGGGCGGCCGGCCTGGAGAGGCCAGCAGATACGGACGGGGTGGCTAGCCTTGGGGGGCTAGTAGACACGGACGAGGCGGCCGGACCGGAGAGACCAGTAGATGCAGACGGGACGATAGGCCCGGAGAAGTCGGTGAACGGAGATGGGGCGACTAGCCTGGAGGGGCCAGCAGACGCAAGCTAGGATTCTGCCCTTGAGGGACCAACGGGTGTAGGCGATGTATGGAAGCGGTAGGATGGAGGACGGACTCACCTCTCCCCCACGCAACGGATGGGACATCGACAAGTCAAAGCAAATGAGGTCATAAAAAACAAGTCTTCAAAGAAGAGGACGTCCGAGACTCGCTGATGCAGCGCTGGGAAGGATCCCAGAAGCGCAAGGCTCTTGACTGACGCAAGACGCCAAGGAAGGTGCAGGGACGTCCGCGAGGGGCAAGCTTGCCGCCCTATTGCGGGGCAGGCAACCACACGATGGCCACACAGCCCCAGACGTGAGCTTGCTGACGATGGCGGCCGAGTGCACGCGACAGAGGCGGTGGTGTAGGAGATGTGTGTGCTGCAGAGAGAGCGCACTGGTTACAAACACGTGTCCAGTGTCGACCGACGGTGAGGACAGTCGAGGGACATGCCACAGGTTGCCATGAGTGGTGGCGTGCAAGACAACATGACCGCACGAACGCAACGAGACAGTGCCAACACCACGCGAGTGCAAGACGTCCATGATCATGCGGTGTGGGGCAGTGAAGGACAAGAGGTTGAGCTCAAGACCAAGGACAAAGAGGACATCGGTCATGAAGACGTCCCCAGCTGGACCATAGAAACGAACAATGCCAACGTTTCGGACAGGTAACACCTGGCCAAAGCCTGTCTGAACACTGGATACATTGGACATGGGACCAAGGACACAGAAAGCCTCACGCAAGGCTTTCATGTGATGCGTGGCCTCAAAATCATGATCCAGGTTTTGGCCGGATCCTAGACTGGTGTCGCCAGGTCGCTAATTGACACAAGGCAGTGAGCGAGGGACGCGGACGCAGCGGATGAGGGCACAAACTGAGACTACCCGTCATCTAAGTATGCAACTTCATCACAAAGAGGAGAAGGAGGGGAGGGCACGAGAGATGACGGGACGAACGAAGATGTAGAACAAGATTGCAACTCAGTCTTTGTCATGTAGGACAGGGCAAGGGAACACTCCGTGATGCAACTCACACTTCCCTGGGGAGGAGGGCAAGGCAATATGAGCTGGAGTGCAGTAAACTACTCTAACTGGCGCTCACGGATAGAGGGTCCAAGGGAGTGGACCGACTGCGCCATGATGGCACCTAAGCCTGGGAAGAAGGAGGCCTAAGCCAGTCATGAAGGGAGGTATTCCAACGGCCGCGGATGGTGCTGCTGCAGGGCTGGTGACGGCAAGATAGGTGCGACCATCAGAGGGGTGGAACTGCCGGGCGGGGTGGACACATGAGGGGCTGGGACAGCCACGGTGACGACGACGAGATAGTGCTCATAATGGCGCATGGTGGCAATGACGCGCACCTCGTCCGTCGGGAGCGGGAACGTGTACCACCCATGTTCTAGCTAGCCACAGTTTTGGCAGACCGAGCCGCCACCACTGGCACTGGTCCTCTGATGCTATGAGCCCTTGCTCTTCTTGCCCCTGTGCTTCTTCTTCCCGGAGGAGGAGGAGTCGGTGGAGGTAGCTGCTATGGAAGCGGCAACGACCACGGAGGTGACGACCGGGAAGGCAACGGTCTTAGAGCGTTGGACGCGTGACTCCAAGCAAGCAAGCCTCCTCAACTTTGAGGAAGAGCTCGTAGGTCCAAGGCATGAGGGTGCCTTGGGTTGCCATCGCAGCAAGAACATCCTGACTCTAGTGGACAAAGATCAATGATGTTGCACTTGATGGTGAGGAGCGCCGCCAAAGGGGATGGAGCAGCATCACTGAGGTGTCTAAGGATGTCCTCCGCCCGCTGCCAGTAGGTAGTAATCGACTCCGCCGCCCCCATGTGGAGGGAGTTGAACCCCCAAAGCAGGCGGTTGCTTTCGGCCTCACTAGAGAGACGATGGGGATGTGTCAAGACGTCGCATGCGGTCGTAGGGTCTGGAGTTCTCCCGATGGTGAATTCGCCAAAGAAGGGTTTGAGGGCCGGACTTGTAGATGAAGGGGTGACCGCAATTAGAGCACGGACAGCACGACCGGCATCATGAAGTTGATCGGCATGGTCGGGGTCGTACGGGAGACTATAGTACGGCCAAATGCCCTCGACCTATACCAAGATCTAGAAACTGAGTTCTCATCTTCAAAACCGATTGTCGGCCTTGAGCGGTGGCGACGAGGTCTCAAAGTCCTTTAGCTTGCGGCAAGCACCTAGAGTGGGGCCAAGAACTGACGCTACACTCTACTTCTGGCACTGAGTTTGTTGCTACGTCAAGTAGTGCGTGGCGGCAGAGACAACAGGAATCGCATGGCCAGGAGGGAGGAAGGGAGGCAGAGTGTTCACATGGCTTTGCAGTGTGGGTGACTATAGTGTCACAAACTTCTGTGTCAGTGCAGCAAACTGCTGGCGAGTGGCGGCCAATAGGTTTGGGGGCATGGCACTACTGCTCGCGATGATGCTTGCGGGATGTCGCTGTTGCTACTGCTACTATTACTGCTGCTGCTACGATTGTGGTTGATGTAGTGGATACTGTAGTGGCGACTACTGCTGCTGTCACTACTGTGGCAACTACTATTGTCTTAGCTACTACTGCCGCTGCTACTGCTGCTGTTCCGACTGCTACTGGTACAATGGCTGCTGTTATTGTTGTGGCTGCTGTGAGTACTACTACTATTGTAGTAGCTACTCCTACAACGGCTGTTGCTACAGCTGCTGCTGCTATTGCTACAACTGTAGCTGCTACAAGTGCTTCATCTCCTGGAGAAAAGGTAGACCAGGGGGTCCTCCAATAGAGGAGGATCCCGCCCTGCTGGGGTTTCAGTCATGGTGAGCCTAGTGTATGCTTCTTTTGTTCTCCCCATTTTGTTCATGTTGTTTTTTATTGGGTTGCTGATGTCAATAGTGACATCAAAAGTGATGTTAGTCGAAGGCGGCTGATGTCAGCAACAGTTTACATTGTTGATGCTGTAGCCCTTGCTACAATCGCTGTTGCTGCTACTTTTGCTTTGCTATTGCTATTGCTTCTACTTTGCTGCTATTGCTAGCCATTACTCTTATGCTGAAAATGTTGCTGCACGTGTTGCAGCTGCGTGGCTGTGGCTACTGTTACGCTTCTACTACGGTGTTTCGACTACTATTACTATGGCTACCACAACTGCTACTGCTGTGTTGCTATTGCTGCTGCTGCTACTATGGCTGCCGTAACCGCTGCGACTGCTACACCGGCTACCGCCACTGCTACAGCTGTTATGGTTGCGATGGTGTTGCTGTTGTGTAGCTGTGCAGCTGCGTAGTTGCGGCTACTGGTGCGGTTGTTGCTGCGCAGCTGCCGTGGCTCTATCTGTCGCCGCTACTTCTACTGTTATGTTGCACAACTACGTTGCGACCACACAGTAGCGTCTACTGTTACAACTCCTACTGCGCAGCTGCTATTACAACAGCTGCTGCATCTGTGAAAAACATCTGCAACGCAGATCTGGAGTATAGATCTACTCAGATCTGCAGCACAAATCTGCTGCTACTATTTTGGCTGTACTGATGCCATTCGAGAGGGGAGGGGGACAGACGGGGACACTTTCCTTGTCTGTGGCACCATTGCCACGTGTGTCGGTGCCGTCACGGCGTCGTCCGTCACGTTGCCGGATGCGAGTTCGCCAAGGCTACAATCATGTCGGGGTCAGTGCTCCCACTGTAATTTTGGCAGCATTTCCCTCGCATTGGGAGCGTTTTGATGATGCCACCCGACGAGGCTAACTCTACCAGGAAAAATCCGGCAGAGTATCCCCTGCACGGGCATGTTTCTGGACCTCCGGCGTTGACTGTGACATGTACGCCTTGCTGATGCTCAACTTTGCTACTTGTGCTGCACTTTGGCTCTGATACCAAGCTGAAAATCCTAGACTAGTTTGGCATGTTGAGGTTGAAGCATCGCTGGAGTAGGCATGGCCCCACGCTCATTGCTTTGCACTTCTGCCCCCTTTTGTCACTCTAAGTATATGAGGGAGAAAACTACACGCTGAGGAGTTAACGCAATGAAGGCAGACAAAGTTGGAAAGAACCGATAGCTAATGAGAATGAACAACAGTGGGAGACCCCTTCAAGAACTAGCACTCCCTCAGCTCCGTAGAGCTTGTTACTCAGCTTACCAGTCAATCCGGAAAATTACATATTTTCGTGCAGGCACGGTTTTCTCGGGGAGCCCTGCCAGACAGCGAACAGCCCAAAACCCGGGCGTCGTCTGTTTTCCCTGAAAACTAGACCATACCAAAAAACCCACGCTACAAACGTTTTCGTGCAGTCAGGATCTTCCAGAAAATTAGCAGCAAGGAATCATGGCTACCTAAACCCAGGCAGCATCTAGGCTAGTCTCCGGTCACAACAGCACCCAAGAAACATGAAACTCAGACCCTACGCAGAACATGACGTTGTAAGTGTAACAGTGTAGTCAAATCTGGCACAGGACGCATGCAAACAACATCTGCGGTGACAATGAACGCCCGCGGCATGACTGTTGAGGAGGCCTGGTGATGGAGCTGAGCACGTCAAGTGTCTGAGGGAAGAGGCTCCAACAAAATGAGTGCAAACCTTAGCGTGCGTCGGCTCCACCGGAGGAAACTTCAGTAGTGTCTCATCTTGCTGTCAGTTATTTGCACGCCAATGTACACAAGCCGAGAGGACACAACAGAGATAAATGAGAGATACGCAAAAACCAACGGCAGATACAAGTTACAAAGCAACATAACTCACAAGACCCATGTCAATCAGGGCCATCAAGAGAGCGCAATAGACCAACAACATGTACAGCTGCTTTCAAAATGCCACTACTGAGAGATTTGGTAAAGAAGTCTGCACGCTGCTGACGAGTGCCAACCCAGACAATTGAACGTCTCTAGCAACAATGCGCTCGCGTACAAAGTGATGCTCAATGTTGATGTGCTTGGTACGAAAGTGATGCATGCCATTTGGCTTAAAGATTGCCATAGCACTCCTGGTTGTTGTAGCTCAGGATGATGGAGCGGATGGAAACACGCAATTGTTGCAGCAGGTGAGACAACCAAAAACTCTCGCACGTACATGTACCAAACGCCCACTTACTCTGCCTCACTGGAGCTCCTGGCAACACATCCCCGCTTCTCACTCTTCCAAGAGATGGCAGTCCGACCAACAAGAAAGATGTAACCAGTGCGACTAGGAGCATTAGTGTCATCTGCCCAATCACTGTCTCTATATCCATCAATGACCACGGAGAACTCAGCGCGATAGCACAACCCAACACATGTAGTGGAAATTGCATAGCGGACGACATGTAGTGCTACCTCGAGGTATTTCTGGCAATGTTGTTGTGAGAACTGGG
>SZWC01014197.1:33711-66409 GCA_023375785.1 Penium margaritaceum | reverse complement strand
GGCGAGTGTGGTGCAGTACGCTTCACCTTGATGCCAGCTGCTACGAGGTAGTCCTGGAATTCCTTGCTCAGGTACTCTCCACCACGATCAATGTGTAGCAACTTGATCTTCTTGCCAGTCTGGTACTCTATTAGTGCATTAAACTCTTTGAACCTGTCAAAGCACTGGTCCTTGGAAGCAAGGAAGAACACAGGAGTGTAACAACTGAAATCATCAATGAAGGTAAAAAAATACCTAGAGCCTCCAAATCTCTGGGTCTGCATCGGGCCACTCGAGTCTGTGTGGACCAGCTCCAGCACCTCCTTTGTACGCTCCCGTGCTCCAGAGAACGCCTCACGATGCTGCTTCCCTTCCAAACAGCCGATGCACAGCTCCTGCTCAGAGTTGGAGATGGTGGGCAAGTCACGCACCATCTGCTTTGCTTGAAGCTGCTGCAAGGCGCGCATGCCCATGTGGCCATAGCGCGCATGCCAAATCTCGTCATCTGCAGCCTGCACCATTGCTGCAAGACTCTGCTCCCGCGGGATCCTGGTCACCGCCAGCAAGTGGTACATGTCGCCCTCCTTCACCGACCTGGCCAGCTCCTCTCTAGTGTCCTTGTTGAGGATGTAGCCATAGTCATCGGCAAAGACGACCCGTAGTCCTGTGTTGGTGTGAGAGGAGACTGAGAGGAGGTTGAATGCAGCATCAGGTACATACAGCACGCCATGGAACACTTCTCCAACCACATCTCCACAATCTGAATCCCCTCAACATACACCTCCCGATCATCAACCATAGCGATAGGACGGGGAGGGATGGACAGCAGCTGCGTAAACCACTCCTTGTGATGTGTCAGGCTCTTGGTACACCCTAATCCTTGTACCATATGAGATCCGCCTTCTCCACCTGCGACATGTCAGACTTTGCCATGAAGAGACGGTCGCGCACCTGCTTGGCCACATTCGTGTTGCCAAAGTGGCGCAGACCAGCGTGGGTTTGCTTATGCTACTGCTGCTGTCTGTGCTGTGACTGCTGCTGCTACTACTGTGGAGACTGCTACTTTTGCTACTGTTGCTGCTGCTTCTCCTTCTGGTCCCTCTTGAGCTTGAAACACTCCTTCTTGTAGTGTCCCTCTTTCTGGCAGTAGTAGCATTTGCCTTTCTTTTTGCCTCTCTGCTGCCCAGACTGCTACTGCTACTACTCGTTACGTGAGTTCGTGGCCACAAAAGCTGCTTCACTACTGCCACCGCCATTGCGCTTTGCTGCATTGTGAAGCAATTCCACCTGCACGAGGTGTGTGCACATGAAGTCGAGGTCAAGTGGGGTGGCACTCCAGCGTCTCTCGCACCGTGTCGTAGCTGGTTAGGAGACCCCCAGTAAGAGGACGATGAAGCGCGTCTCTTCCACAGGATTACCGGCCGCTCTCAGCTGCTTCGCCAACTCCTTTGCCCTCCAAAAGCATGAGGAATGCAGGATCCTTGCTCTCATACTTCTTGCACAACGTGTCCCATCCCTCCTCTACAATAGCATTGTCATTCACGTACGGAAGATGCGGGTTGGACATGGTGTTGACAAGCAACCTGTAGGCCTGCCTGTCCTTCTTTTTCCACTCCTCATACGCTGCTGGTACAGCAGGTATGGATCTTCCAAAACGTGAAGTTGGCACGTCCCTCCAGCCTCGCCAAAGGCTGGGCTGCTGTCACAACGCCTGCTACTGCCATTTTGAGCCTTGGTGATGCTCAGCGCTGTCCTTGGATGGCGACGCTACCCCTGCTTCTGCTGCTACTTCTGCCAGAAATCTGTGTGACAGACAATGGTCTGTAGTTGCCAGCAGACTGGGAATTCGGAAAAACTAAGCCTACCACTGCAAGAGTCAGCTCAAAAGCTTTCGGATTGACCTATAAAACAGGGTCATCAATAGGGGATTTGGAAAGATATGCCCTCTTGAAAACAATGTATGCTGGTACTCCTACTCCAACTCAGATCAGCCAGCTTGTTAACGACGTTTCTCCCAAACAAATCAATGGAATGTAAATATGCTTGCACTTCTAGAAAGCTTAGGAAATATAATACAATTCTCATGTGCCACATTTTAAATTTGACAACGAAACAAGAGAGTTATGGTCATCACAAGGCGACAGTATTACTCATAGAGAAAAGTATAGCCCTGGCGGACCTCGTTTTGAGCATACCTCTCAATGCGACCGTTGGATCTTCGCGTTTTGGGGCTCGTTGGAAAGCTTGGCTTGCGAACTTTAAGATCCAGTGGTCAATCCACAAATTTGGTCAAGTTATGATCCTAACCAGTCACTCTCAAAGTGACGGCCTGAGCTGGCTGAAACTAGCACAACTTGGCTCTCATACCAAATATTGAATCTCGAGGAGAGAGGGAGACTTGGAACAGCGGGTATGTGGGACTGAAAGGGCATCAGTTGTGCTGAAGAATGGTTGTTCAATCACTCAAAATGATGGAGTCCATATAGAGCTAGAGCGTTGGCAAGTCAGCCCTCTCACAAGCCACACCACTTACCCTTGGAGGCTAAGACTCACACACTATAGTGCACAACCTCACACAAGAGAGGAAATCAGCCTAGTAATCAGGCTGACCAGTCACACATGACCTAGAGAGCTAGATAATGCTCTCACGGCATACTCCTAGTGGTCACGTCACCCAAAATCCCATGGAGAATCGCCAGGTGTCCATGGCTAGCACACAAGGATCTCACCTCACCTAAAAAGTAAGGAGAGGTACATTTATCCTAGTCAGAACACTCTGACAAGGCAATCCTAAGACCAAGGAACTTTTTGGATATTTCTCCCATCAGGTCTTGACCCTGGACCTCTTGCCTCTTTCTTTTCTCAGACTAAGGCATGGAGCCGTCACCCATGGTCACCCAGATATCGGCAGTCCATGACCCTGGAAACTTTGAAAATTCATATCTCCCAATCCGACCGTTGGATCGGCTTGAAACGTGGACCGTAGATACGTGGCCACCTGATCTTTCCAATGCTGAAGTCGGATTAACAATGGGAGTAGGCATCTGGTAGTTTCCTGGAACTTCCTCCTGTGGACCTGAAACTGAGTCTAGTACTTTCCTAACATCAACAACCATTCTTTAGTAAAACTGATGCCCTTTCAGTCCCACATGCTTGTTGCTCCAACGCTCGCTCTCTCCTCCAGTTCCAACAATACCATCCTGTACTTGCACCATCCTGCACCCTCCTTCACCGTCTTGTACCACCATGCACTATGTCGTACCACCATGCACCATCCTACACCACCTTGCACCATCCTGCACCATCCTCTACCATCGTACACCATCGTACACCATCGTGTATCGTCATACACCATCGTACATCAACCTGCACCATCCTAGATCATGTTACATCATCCTCCACCACCGAGTACCAACTTGTACCATCTTATACCATCCTGTACCACCTTGTAAAATCATACACCACCATGTACCATATTAAACCAACCTACACCATCCTATATCATCCTACACCACCTGCATCATCTTGCACCACCCGCCACTACCTTGTAACACTCTGTACCACCTTGTATTATCCTGCACAATCGTGTACTACCCTGCACCACCCATTACCAACCTATTCCACCTTGTACCATCATAAACTACACTCTACCAATTTACAGAATCCTGCATCATCCTACATCATCCTACACCATCCTACACCACCTTATACCATCCTGTACTATCTTGATCCATCCTACACTAGGTATGCACCATCCTCCATCCTACACCATCCTATATCATCCTGCACCAACCTGTATCATCCTGCACCATCCAACACCATCTTGATACAGGTACGTGCAGGTGAAGGTAACTACACGTTAGTGAAGTCCAGGTAGGTACAGGTTGGTGCAGGTGCAGGTAGGTGTAGGTTGGTACAGGTAGAAGAAGGTGCAGGTTATTGCAGGTAAAGGTGGGTGCAGGCTGGAGTAGGTGCAGGTAGGTACAAGTTGGTGAAGGTGCAGGTAGGTGCACATTGGTGTAGGTGCAGGTAGGTGCAGGTTGGTGCAGATGCAGGTAGGTGTGGGTTGGTGGAGGTGTAGGTAAGTGCGCATTGGTGCAGGTACAGGTAGGTACACGTTGGTGTAGGTGTAGGTAGGTGCAGGTTGGTGGAGGTGCCGTTAGGTGCAGGATAGTGCAAGTACAGGTAGGTGCAGGTTGGTGAAGGTGTAGGTAGATGCAGGTTGGTGATAGTACTGGTAGGTGCAGATTGGTGCAGATGAAGGTAGGTGCAGGTTGCTGCAGGTGCGTGCAGGTAGGTACAGGTTGGTGTAGGTGCAGGTGGGTACAGGTTGGTGTAGGTACAGGTAGGTGCAGGCTCGTGAAGGTGCACGTAGGTACAGGTTGGTACAGGTGCATGTAGGTGCAGGTTGGTGCAGGTGCAGGTAGGTGCAGGTTGGTGCAGGTGTAGGTAAATACATGTTGGTGCACGTGCAGGTAGGTACATTATGGTGCACGTAAAGGTAAGTGCACGTTGATGTAGGTGCAGGTAGTTGCAGGTTGGTGCAGGAGCAGGTAGGTGCAGGTTGGTGCAGGTTGGTGCAGGTACTAGTAGTGCAGGTTGGTGTAGTTGCAGGTAGGTGCACGTTAGTGCAGGTACAAGTAGGTGCAGGTTGGTGCAGGTTGGTGCAGGTACTAGTAGTGCAGGTTGGTGTAGTTGCAGGTAGGTGCACGTTAGTGCAGGTACAAGTAGGTGCACGTTGGTGCAGGTACAGGTGGGTGCATGTTTGTGAAGGTGCAGGTAGGTGCAAGTTGGTGAAGGTGTAGGTAGGTGCAGGTTGGTGCATGTGTAGGTTGGTGCATGTGTAGGTAAGTGCAGGTTGGTGCAGGTGCAGGTAGGTGCAGGTTGGTGCAAATGCAGGTAGGTGCAGGTTGGTGTAGGTATAGGTAAGTGCAAGTTGGTGCTTGTGCAGGTAGGTGCAGGTTGGTGGAGTTGCAGGTAGGTGCAGGTTGGTGCAAGTGCAATAGGTGCAGGTTGGTGTAGGTGCAAGAAAGGCAAAAATTGGTGTAGGTGTAGGAAGGTACAGGTTGGTGCATGAACAGGTAGGTGCAGGTTGGTGCAAGTGCAATAGGTGCAGGTTGGTGTAGGTGCAAGAAAGGCAAAAATTGGTGTAGGTGTAGGAAGGTACAGGTTGGTGCATGAACAGGTAGATGCAGGTTAGTGCAAGTGCTAGTAGGTACAGATTGGTGCAGGTGCAGGTAGGTATAGGTTGGTGCAGGTGCAGGTAGGTGCAGGTTTATGCAGGTGCAGGTAGGTGCAGGTTGGTGCAGTTGTAACGTAGGTGCAGGTTGGTGCAGGTGTAGGTGGGTGCAGGTAGGTGCAGGTTGGTGCTCGTGCAGGTAGGTGCATATTGGTATAGGTACATGTAGGTGCATGTTATTCCAGGTGCAGGTACATGTAGGTTGGTGCAGGTGTGGGTAGGTTTAGGTTGGTGTAGGTACAGGTAGGTGCAGGTTGGTGTAGGTGCAGGTAGTGCAGGTTGGTGCAGGTGCAGGTGCGTGTACATTGGTGGAGGAGCAGGTAGGTGCAAGTTGGTGCAGGTGTAGGTAGGTGCGGGTTGGTGCAGATACAAGTAGGTGCCGGTTGGTACTCGTACAGGTAGGTGCAGGTTGGTGTAGGTGCAGGTATGTGTAGGTTGGTGCAGGTGTAGGTAGGTGCAGGTGCAGGTAGGTACAAGTGCAGGTAGGTGCAGGTTGGTACAATTGTATGTAGATACACGTTGGTGCAGGTGCAGGTAGTTGCGGATAGGTGCAGGTGCAGGTTGGTGCAGGTGCAGGTGGATACAGTCGGTGTAGGTACAGGTTAGTGCAGGTGCAGGTTGGTGCAGGTTGGTGCAGGAGAAGGTAGTACAAGTTGGTGTACGTGTAGGTAGGTGCAGGTTGGTGTAGGTACAGGTAGGTGCACGTTGGTGCAGGTATAGATAGGTGCATGTTGGTGTAGGTGCAGGTAGGTGCAGGTTGCTGTAGGTATAGGAAGATGCAGGTTGGTGCAGGTGCAGGTAGGTGCAAGTTGGTGAAGGTGCAGGTAGGTGCGGATTGGTGTAGGTGCAAATGGATGCAGGTGCATGTAGGTACACTTTGGTGTAGGTGCAGGTAGGTACACGTTTTTGTAGGTGCAAGTAGGTGTAGGTGGGTGCAGATGTATGTAGATGTAGGTTGGTGCAGGTGTAGGTAGGTGCAGGTTGGTGCACGTGTACGTAGGTTCAGGTTGGTGTAGGTGTAGGTAGTTGCTGGTTGGTGCACGTGCTGGTAGCTTCATGTTGGTGTAGGTATAGGTGAATGCAGGTTGGTGTAGGTGTAGGTAGGTACAAGTTGGTGAAGGTGCATATAGGTGTAGGTGCAGTAGGTTTAGGTTGGTACAGGTGCAGGTAGGTGCAGGTTGGTGCAGGTGGAGGTAGGTACATGTTGGTACAGAAGCAGGTAGGTACACGTTGGTGTAGTTGCCGGTAGGTGCAGGTTGGTGCAGGTGCAGGTAGGTATAAGTTGGTGCAGGTGCATGTAGGTGCAGGTTGGTGCAGGTGCAGGTAGGTATAAGTTGGTGCAGGTGCATGTAGGTACAGGTTGGTGCAGATTGGTGTAGGTGCTGGTAGTGCAGGTTGGTGCAGGTTGGTGTAAGTGCAGGTAGGTGCAGGTTGGTGAAGGTGCAGATTGGTGCAAGTGCAGGTAGATGCATCTGCTGGTGCAGGTAGGTGCAGGTTGGTGCAGGTGCAGATAGGTAGAGGTTGGTGCAGGTGCAGGTAGGTGCAGGTTGGTGCAGGTGCAGATAGGTAGAGGTTGGTGCAGGTGCAGGTGCGGGTAGGTGCAGATTGGTGCAGGTACAGGGAGGTGAAGGTTGGTGCAGGTGCAAGTAGGTGCAGGTGCAGGTAGGTGCAAGTTGGTACAGGTTGGTGTAGGTGCTGGTAATGCAGGTTGGTGTGGGTGCACGTAGGTGCAGGTTGGTACAAGTGTAGGTAGGTGTAGGTTGGTGTAGGTGCAGGTGGGTGTAGGCAGGTGTAGGTGTAGGTAGGTGCAGGTAGGTGCAGATTGGTGCAGGTGCAGGTAGGTGCAGGTACAGGTGCAGGTAGGTACAGGTTGGTTCAGGTGCATGTAGGTGCATGTTGGTGCAGGTGCAGGTAGGTGCAGATTGGTGCAGGTGCAGGTAGGTGCAGGTACAGGTGCAGGTAGGTACAGGTTGGTTCAGGTGCATGTAGGTGCATGTTGGTGCAGGTGCAGGTAGGTGCAGGTTGCTGCAGGTGCAGGTAGATGCAGATTGGTGTAGGTGCAGGTGGGTACAGGTCGATGTAGGTACAAGTTAGTGCAGGTGCATGTAGGTGCAAGTTGGTGCAGGTGCAGGTAGGTGCAGGTTGGTGCAGGTGTAGGTAGGTGCAGGTTGGTGCAGGTGCAGGTAGGTGCACATTGGTGCAGGTGCAGATAGGTGCATGTTGGTGCACGTATAGGTAGGTGCAGGTTCGTACAGGTGTATGTAGGTGCACATTGGTTCAGGTGTAGGTAGATGTAGGTTGCTACAAGTATAGGTAGATGCAGGTTTGTGCAGATTGGTACACGTGTAGGTAGGTGCAGGTTGGTGCATGTGCAGGTTGGTGTAGGTGCAGGTAGGTAGAGGTTGGTGCAGGTGCAGTAGATGCAGGTTGGTGCTCGTGCAGATAGGTGCAGGCTGGTGCACGTGTAGGTATGTGCAGGTTGGTGCAGGTTCGTGTAGGTGCTGGTAGTATAGGTTGATGCAGGTGCAGGTAGGTACAGGTTGGTGCAAGTGCAGGTAATTGCAGGTTGGTGCAGGTGTAGGTGAATGTAGGTTGGTGTGGGTGCAGGTAGATGCAGGTTGGTGAAGGTACAGATAGGTGCAGGTTGGTGCAGGTGCAGGTAGTTGCAGGTTGGTGCAGGTGTAGGTAGGTGCAGGTTGGTGCAAGTGCACGTAGGTGTAGGTTTGTGCAGGTACAGGTAACGAAATGTTGGTACAGGTACAGGTAGGTGTAGATTTCTGTAGGTGTAGGTAGGTGCTGGTTTGTGCAAGTACAGGTATGTGCAAGTTGGTGTAGGGGTAGGTAGATGCAGGTTGGTGCAGGTATAAGAAGGTACAGGTTGGTGAAGGTGTAGGTTGGTGAAATTACAGGTTGGTGCAGGTTGATACTGGTACACGTAGGTGCAAGTTGGTGCAGGTGCAGATAGGTGCAGGTTGGTGCAGGTGCAGGTAGGTTCAGCTTGGTACAGGTACAGGTAAGTACACGTTGGTGTAGTTGCCAGGAGGTGCAGGTTGGTACAGGTGCAGGTAGATACAGGTTGGTGCAAATGCATGTAGGTACAGGTTGGTGCAGATTGGTGTAGGTGCTGGTAGTGCAGGTTGGTGCAGGTGCAAACAGGTACCGGTTGGTGCAAGTGCACATAGGTGCAGGTCGGTGAAGGTGCAGGTAGGTGCAGATAGGTACAAGTGCAGGTAGAGGCATGTGCTGGTGCAAGGAGGTACAAGTTGGTGCAGGTGCCGATAGGTACAGGTTGGTGCAGGTGCAGGTGTAGGTAGGTGCAGATAGGTACAAGTGCAGGTAGAGGCATGTGCTGGTGCAAGGAGGTACAAGTTGGTGCAGGTGCCGATAGGTACAGGTTGGTGCAGGTGCAGGTGTAGGTAGGTGCAGATTGGTGCAGGTGCAGGGAAGTGTAGGTTGGTGCAGGTGCAGGTGCAGGTGCAGGTGGGTGCAGGTTGGTACAGGTTGGTGTAAGTGCTGGTAGTGCAGGTTGGTGCAGGTGCACGTAGGTGCACGTTGGTATAAGTGTAGGTAGGTATAGGTTGGTACAGGTGCAGGTGGGTGTAGGCTGGTGTAGGTGCAGATAGGTGCAGATTGGTGCAGGTGCAGGTAGGTGCAGGTACAGGTGTAGGTAGGTACAGGTTGGTTAAGGTGCATGTAGGTGCACGTTGGTGCAGGTGCAGGTAGGTGCGGGTTACTGCAGGTGCAGGTAGATGGAGATTGGTGCGGGTGCAGGTGGGTACATGTCGGTGTAGGTACAGGTTAGTGCGGGTGCATGTAGGAGCAAGTTGGTGCAGATGCAGGTAGGTGCAAGTTGGTGCAGGTGTAGGTAGTTGCAGGTTGGTGCAGGTGCAGGAAGGTGCACATTGGTGCAGGTGGAGATAGGTACATGTTGGTGCACGTGAAGGTAGGTGCAGGTTCGTACAGGTGCAAGTAGGTGCACGTTGGTTCAGGTGCTGGTAGATGTAGGCTACTACAGGTGCAGGTAGATGCAGGTTAGTGCAGATTGGTGCACGTGTAGGTAGGTGCAGGTTGCTGCAGGTGTAGGTAGATATAGGTTGGTGCAGAAGCAGGTAGGTATAGGTTGGTGCAGGTGTAGGTAGGTGCAGGTTGATGCAGGTGCAGGTAGGTGCAGGTTGGTGCAGTTGTAGGTATGTGCATGTTTGTACAGGTTTGTGTAGGTGCTGGTAGCACAGGTTGGTGCAAGTGCAGGTACGTGCAGGTTGGTGCAAGTGCAGGTAGGTGCAGGTTAGTGCAGGTGTAGGTGAATGTAGGTTGGTGTGGGTGCAGATAGATGCAGGTTGGTGGAGGTACAGGTAGGTGCAGGTGGGTGCAGGTGCAGGTAGTTGCAGGTTGGTGCAGGTGCAGGTAGGTGCACGTTGGTGCAAGTGCACGTAGGTGTAGGTTTGTGCAGGTGCAGGTAACTAAAGGTTGGTGCAGGTACAGGTAGGTGTAGGTTGCTGCAGGTGTAGGTAGGTGCTGGTTTGTTCAAGTGCAGGTATGTGCAGGTTGGTGTAGGGGTAGGTAGATGCAGCTTGGTGTAGGTGCAAGAAGGTGCAGGTTGGTGAAGGTGCAGGTTGGTGAAATTGCAAGTTGGTGTAGGTTGGTACTGGTGCACGTAGGTGCAAGTTCGTACAGGTGCAGATAGGCGCAGGTTGGTGCAGGTGCAAGTAGATTCAGGTTGGTGCACGTGTACGTAGGTGCACGTTGGTGCAGGTGCATGTAGGTACATGTTGGTGCAGGTGCACGTAGCTAAGGTTGGTATAGGTACAGGTAGGTGGAGGTTGGTATAGGTGCATGTAGGTACAGGTTTGTGCAAGTGCAAGTGGGTGCAGGTTGGTACAGGTTGGTGCAGGTGCTGGAAGTGCAGGTTGGTGTAGGTGCAGATAGGTACAGGTTGCTACAGGTGTAGGTAGGTGCAGGTTGTTGCAGTTGTAGGTAGGTGCAGGCTGATATAGGTGCAGGTAGGTACACGTTGGCGAAGGAGCAGGTAGGTGCAAGTTGGAGCAGGTACAAGGAGGTGCAGGTTGGTGCAGGTGTAGGTAGGTGCAGGCTGATATAGGTGCAGGTAGGTACACGTTGGCGAAGGAGCAGGTAGGTGCAAGTTGGAGCAGGTACAAGGAGGTGCAGGTTGGTGCAGGTGTAGGCAGGTAAGAGGTTGATGCAGGTGTAGGTAGGTACAAGTTGGTTTAGGTGCAGGTAGGTGCAGGTTGGTGCAGGTCCAGTTAGGTGCAGGTTGGTGCAGGTGCAGGTTGGTGCAGGTTGGTATAGGTACTGGTAGTGCTGGTTCGTGCAGGTACAGGTAGGTGGAGGTTGGTACAAGTATAGGTAGGTGCAGGTTGGTATAGGTGCATGTGGATGTAGGTTGGTGTGGGTGCAGGTAGGTGCAGGTTGGTGAAGGTGCCAGTAGGTGCAGGTTGGTATAGGTGTAGGTAATTGCAGGTTGGTGCAGGTGCAGGTCGGTGCAGGTTGGTATAAGTATACGTAGGTGCAGGTTTGTGCCAGTGTAGGTAACTGCGGGTTGGTGCAAACAGGTAGGTGTAGGTTGCCGTAGCTGCAGGTAGGTGCTCGTTCCTGCAAGTGCAGGTATGTGCAGGTTGGTATAGGTGTAGGTAGATGCAGATTGGTGCAGGTAAAAGAAGGTGTTGGTTGGTGAAGGTGCAGGTTGGTGCAGGTTGGTGCTGGTGTACGTATGTGCAAGTTGGTGCAGGTGCAGATAGGTGTAGGTTGGTGCAGGTGTAAGTACGTTCAAGTTGGTGCAGGTGTAGGTAGGTGCACGTTGGTGCAGGTGCATGTAGGTACAAGTTGGTGCAAGTGCAGGTAGGTGCAGGTTGGTGCAGGTGCAGGTAGGTGCAGGTTGGTGTAAGTGCAGGTAGGTACAAGTTGGTGAAGGTGTAGGAAAGTGCACATTGGTGCAAGTACAGGTAGGTGTAGGTTGGTACAGGAGCAGGTAGGTGCGGGTTGGTGGAGGTGCCGGTAGGTGCAGGTTAGTGCAAGTTCAGGTAGGTGCAGGTTGGTGTAAGTGCAGGTAGATGTAGGTTGGTGATAGTGTTGGTAGGTGCACATTGGTGCAGGTGAAGGTAGGTGTAGGTTGGTACAGGTGCAGGTAGGTGCAGGTTGGTGTAAGTGCAGGTAGATGTAGGTTGGTGATAGTGTTGGTAGGTGCACATTGGTGCAGGTGAAGGTAGGTGTAGGTTGGTACAGGTGCAGGTAGATGCTGGTTCGTGCAGATGTAGGTGGATGCAGGTTGGTGTAGGTGCACATAGGTGCGGGTCGGTGAAGGTGAAGGTAGGTACAGGTTGGTGCAGGTGCATGTAGGTGCAAGTTGGTGCAGGTGCAGGTAGGTTCAGGTTTGTGTAGGTGCAGGTAGGTGAAGGTTTGTGCAAGTACAAGTAGGTACAGGTTGGTGCAGGTACAGGTAGGTGCATGTTGGTGCAAGTGCAGGTAGGTGCAGGTTGGTGCAGGTGCAGGTAGGTGAAGGTTGGTGCAGGTGCAGCTAGGTACACGTTGGTGTAGGTACTGGTAGTGCAGGTTGGTGCAAGTGCAGGTAGGTGCAGGTTGGTGCAGGTGCAGGTAGGTGAAGGTTGGTGCAGGTGCAGCTAGGTACACGTTGGTGTAGGTACTGGTAGTGCAGGTTGGTGCAGGTGCAGGTAGGTGCAGGTTGGTGTAGGTGCACGTAGGTGCACGTTGGTGCAGGTGCAGGTAGGTGTACGTTAGTACAGGTTGGTGTAGGTGCTAGTAGTGCAGGTTGGTGCAGGTGCATGTAGGTGCAAGTTGGTGCAAGTGTAGGTAGGTGAAGGTTGGTGCAGGTGCAGGTGGATGTAGGTGGGTGTGGGTGTCGGTAGATGTAGGTTGGTCAAGGTACAGGTAGGTGCATGTTGATTCAGGTGCAGGCAGTTATTGGTTGGTGTAGGTGTAGGTAGGTGCAGGTTGGTACAAGTGCATGTAGGTGCAGGTTTGTGCAAGTGCAGGTAACTTTAGGTGCAAGTACAGGTAGGCATAGGTTGCTGCAGGTGCAAGTAGGTGCTGGTTCGTGGAAGTGCAGGTATGTGCACGTTGGTGCAGGGGTAGGTAGATGCAGGTTGGTGCAGGTGCAAGATGGTGCAGGTTGGTGAAGGTGCAGGTTGGTGTAGGTTGGTATTGGTGGACGTGGGTGCAAGTTGGTGAAAGTGCAGCTAGGTGCAGGTTGGTGCACGTGCAGGTAGGTTCAGGTTGGTGCAGATGTAGGTAGGTGCATGTTGGTGCAGGTGCATGTAGGTACAGGTTGGTGCAGGTGCAGGTAGGTGCAGGTTGGTGCAGGTGCATGTAGGTACAGGTTGGTGCAAGTGCAGGTAGGTGCAGGTTGGTGCACGTGCAGGTAGGTTCAGGTTGGTGCAGATGTAGGTAGGTGCATGTTGGTGCAGGTGCATGTAGGTACAGGTTGGTGCAGGTGCAGGTAGGTGCAGGTTGGTGCAGGAACAGGTAGGTACAGGTTGATGCAGGTGTAGGTAGGTACAGGTTGGTACGGGTACAGGTAGGTGAATGGTAGTGCAGGTTGGTGCAGGTGCAGGCAAGTGCAGGTTGGTGCAGGTGGAGGTAGGTGCAGGATGTTGTAGGTGTAGGTGGATGCAGATAGGTATAGGTGCAGGTAGGTGTAGGTTGGTGAAGGTGCAGGTAGGTGCAGGTAGGTGCATGTTGGTGCAGATGCAGGTAGGTGCAGGTTGGTGCAGGTGTAGGTAGGTGCGGATTGGTCTAAGTGTAGGTAGGTGCAGGTTGGTACAGGTGAAGGTAAGTGCACATTGGTGCAGGTGCAGGTAGGTGTAGGTTGGTGCAGGTGCAGGTAGGTGCAGGTTGGTGGAGGTGCAGGTAGGTGCAGGTTGGTACAGGTGAAGGTAAGTGCACATTGGTGCAGGTGCAGGTAGGTGTAGGTTGGTGCAGGTGCAGGTAGGTGCAGGTTGGTGGAGGTGCCGGTAGGTGCAGGTTAATGCAAGTGTACGTAGGTATAGGTTGGTGCAGGTGTAGGTAGATATAGGTCGGTGATATTGCTGGTAGGTGCAGATTGGTGCAAGCAAAGATAGGTACAGGTTGATGCAAGTGCAGGTAGGTGCAGGTTTGTGTAGGTGCACATGGATGCTGGTTGGTGTAGGTGCAGGTAGGTACAGGTTTGTGAAGGTGCAGGTAGGTGCAGGTAGGTACAGGTTGATGCAAGTGCAGGTAGGTGCAGGTTTGTGTAGGTGCACATGGATGCTGGTTGGTGTAGGTGCAGGTAGGTACAGGTTTGTGAAGGTGCAGGTAGGTGCAGGTGCGTGTAGATGCAGGTTGGTGCAGGTGTAGGTAGGTGAAGGTTGGTGCAAGTGCAAGTAGGTACAGGTTGGTGCAGGTGCAGGTAGGTGCATGTTGGTGCATGTGCAGGTAGGTGCAGGTTGGTGCAGGTGTAGGTAGGTGAAGGTTGGTGCAAGTGCAAGTAGGTACAGGTTGGTGCAGGTGCAGGTAGGTGCATGTTGGTGCATGTGCAGGTAGGTGCAGGTTGGTGCAGGTGCAGGTAGGTGTAGGTTGGTGCAGATGTACGTAGGTGCAGGTAGGTGGAGGTAGATGCAGGTTGGTGTACGTATTGGTAGTGTAGGTTGGTGCAGGTGCAGGTAGGTGTAGGTTGGTGCAGATGTACGTAGGTGCAGGTAGGTGGAGGTAGATGCAGGTTGGTGTACGTATTGGTAGTGTAGGTTGGTGCAGGTGTAGGTAGGTGCACGTTGGTGCAGGTGTAAGTAGGTGCACGTTCATGCAGGTACAGGTGGGTGCAGGTTGGTGAGGGTGCAGGTAGGTGCAGATTGATGAAGGTGCAGGTAGGTGCAGGTTGGTGCAGGTGCAGGTAGGTGCACGTTGGTGCAGGTGTAAGTAGGTGCACGTTCATGCAGGTACAGGTGGGTGCAGGTTGGTGAGGGTGCAGGTAGGTGCAGATTGATGAAGGTGCAGGTAGGTGCAGGTTGTAGCAAGTGCATGTAGATGCAGGTAGGTGCAGGTTGGTGCAGTTGTAAATAGGTAGAGGTTGATGCAGGTGGAGGTAGGTACAGGTTGGTGCAGGTGCAGGTAGGTGCAGGTTGTAGCAAGTGCATGTAGATGCAGGTAGGTGCAGGTTGGTGCAGTTGTAAATAGGTAGAGGTTGATGCAGGTGGAGGTAGGTACAGGTTGGTGCAGGTGTAGGTAAGTGCAGGCTGGTCCACGTGTAGGTAGGTACAGGTTGGTGAAGGTGCACGTAGGTGGATGTTAGTGCAAGTTGGTATAGGTGCTGGTAGTGCAGGTTGGTACAGGTGCAGGTAGGTACATGTTGGTACAAGTGTAGCTAGGTGCAGGTTGGTACAGGTGCAAGTGGATGTACGTTTGTGTGGGTGCAGGTAGGTGCAGGTTGGTGAAGGTGCAGGTAGGTACAGGTTGGTGCAGGTACAGGTAGTTGCAGGTTGGTGCAGGTGCAGGTAGGTGGAGGTTGGTGTCAGTACACGTAGGTGCAGGTTTGTGCAGGTGCAAGTAACTGCGGGTTGGTGCAGGTTCAGGTAGGTGTAGGTTGCCGTAGGTACAGGTAGGTGCTGGTTTGTGCAAGTGTAGGTATGTGCAAGTTAGTGTAGGTGTAGGTAGATGCAGACTGGTGCAGGTGAAAGAAGGTGTAGGTCGGTGAAGGTGCAGGTTGGTGCAGGTTGGTGCTGGTACACGTAGGTGCAAGTTGTTATAGGTGCAGATAGGTGCACGTTGGTATAGGTGTAGGTACGTTCAGGTTGGAGCAGGTGCAGGTGCAGGTAGGTGCAGGTTGGTGCAAATGCAGGTACGAACAATTTGGTGCAGGTGTAGGTAGGTGTGGGTTGGTACATGTGTAGGTAGGTGCAGGTTGATACAGGTGCAGGTAGGTACAAGTTGGTGCAGGTGCAAGTAGGTGCAGGTTGGTACAGGTTGGTACAGGTGCTGGTAGTGCAGGTTGGTGCAGGTGCAGGTAGGTGCAGGTTGGTGCAGGTACAAGTAGGTGCAGGTTGTTGCAGGTGTAGGTGGGTGCAGGCTGGTATAGGTGTAGGTAGATGTAGATAGGTGAAGGTGTACGTAGTTGCAGGTTGGTTCAGGTGCAGGTAGGTGCAGGTTGGTGCAGGTGCAGGTAGGTGCAGGTAGGTGCAAGTGCAGGTAGGTGCAGGTGTAGGTAAGTGCACATTGGTGCAAGTGCAGGTAGGTGTATGTTGGTGTACGTGCAGGTAGGTGAAGGTTGGTGTAAGTGCAGGTAGGTGCAGGTTGGTGAAGGTTTCGGTAGGTACAGGTTGGTGCAAGTGCATGTAGGTGCAGGTCGGTGCAGGTGTAGGTAGGTGCACGTTGGTGCAGGTGCAAATAGGTACAAGTTGGTGTAAGTGCAGGTAGGTGTATGTAGGTGCAGGTGCAGGTAGGTGCAGGTAGGTGCAAGTTGGTGCAGGTGCAGGTAGGTGCAGGTAGGTGTAAATTGGTGCAGGTTGGTATAGGTATTGGTGATGTAGGTTGGTGCAGGTGTAGGTAGGTGCAGGTTGGTGCACGTGCAAGTAACTGCACGTTGGCGCAGGTACAGGTGGGTACAGGTTGGTGAAGGTGCACGTAGGTGCAGGTTGGTAAAGGTGCAGGTAGGTGCAAGTTGGTGCAAGTGCATATAAGTACAGGTTGGTGTAGGTACAGGTAGGTGCAGTTGGTGTAGGTGTAGGTAGGTAGAGGTTGATACAGGTGCAGGTAGGTATAGGTTGGTGCAGGTGCAGGTTGGTGCAAGTGCATATAAGTACAGGTTGGTGTAGGTACAGGTAGGTGCAGTTGGTGTAGGTGTAGGTAGGTAGAGGTTGATACAGGTGCAGGTAGGTATAGGTTGGTGCAGGTGCAGGTAGGTACAGGTTGGTGCACGTGCAGGTAGATGGAGGTTGGTTCAAGTGCAGGTCGGTGCAGGTTGGTGCAAGTGTAGGTAGGTATAGGTTGGTGCAGGTGCAGGTGGATGTAGGTTGGTGTGGATGCAGGTAGGTGCAGGTTGGTGCAAGTGTAGGTAGGTATAGGTTGGTGCAGGTGCAGGTGGATGTAGGTTGGTGTGGATGCAGGTAGGTGCAGGTTGGTGCAGGTGCTGGTAGTTGCAGGTTAGTACAAGTATAGGTAGATGCAAGTTGGTGCAAGTTTATATAGGTGCAGGTTTGTGCAGGTGTATGTAACTGCAGGTTGGTGTAGGTACAGATAGATGTAGGTTACTACAGGTGTAAGTAGTTGCTGGTTCGTGCAAGAGTAGGTAGGTGCAGGTTGGTGCAGGTGCAGGTAGATGCAGGTTGGTGCAGGTGCAAGAAGGTGTAGGTTGGTGAAGGTGCAGTTTGGTATAGGTTGGTACTGGTGCACGTAGGTGCAAGTAAGGGTGTTCGCAAGTCCACACTCTCGAGTCTGGACCCGGACTTGGACTTGCGAGTCCAAGTCTAGCTCGAGACTTGGACTGGCAAGTCTGGGCTTGGACTCTCGAGTCCATGGACTCGCGAGTCCAATACGTGTGGACTTGCAAGTTCACCACTCGTGGACTTGCAAGTCCGAGCAATACATCTCTTTATGTCCCTTTTCCCCCCTCTATTCGATAGTTGGGATCTAGGATTTTGGAGTCGTTGCATAAATAGTTCGACGAGTATTGGGGAAGTTTGTAATTACTTTTGGGATATATGATAAATAAATGGGAAACATAAGTGAAACCATTAATGTTGACTTGTTGTGTGTTTCAAAAATACTCTTGTCAAAGCTCAAAATGTGCCTTGTTTCGATGGGTCATTTTGACCATTCCACTTCTCGAGCGGTCAAGCCGACCAATCGGAACTTCGAGTTTCGAAGTTCCGGTTGGAAATTCGGAACTCGAACTCCGAGATATGAGTTGATCAGACATTGGAACTCAAAGCTTTGAACTTCACCTTTGAGTAGACAAGGATCTTCCGAGTAGAGCTCCAGCTCACCAGGAAGTTATGACATGGCACTGAGCCACACCATCCGCGATGTCAAATTTGCGGATGGCGTGGGCTGATGTGGCAAGGACAGCCGAGCGGCGATTGTCAGCGGAAATCGAGGGAGTTGGAGGGAAACTGGGAATGTAGGGGAGGATGTTGGGAGGAGGGAGGTGGGAGGGGGCGGAGAGGGGATTTTTTGTCTGGTTGTCATCGACGGGTGTCGAACCGGCCGTCAGGATTTTTCTGCCCCCGGCCTCCCCCCAGACTTGCGAGTCCAAGTCGAGTCTGGAGGTCGGACTTGGACTTGCGATTCTAGAACCCCACTCGGACATGCGAGTCTGACTTGTGAGTCCTGGATTTTGGTGAACACCCTTAGGTACAAGTTGGTGCAGGTGCAGATAGGTACAGGTTCGTGCAGGTACAGGTAGGTTAAGGTTGGTGCAGGTGTATGTAGGTGCACGTTGGTGCAGGTTCATGTAGGTACAGGTTGGCACAGGTGTAGGTAGGTGCAGGTTGGTGCAGGTGCAGGTACGTACAGGTTAGTGTAGGAATAGGTAGGTGTAGGTTGGTACAGGTGCATGTAGGTTTAGGTCGATACAGGTGCAGGTAGGTACAGGTTGGTGTAGGTGCAAGTAGGTGCACGTAGGTACAGGTGTAGGTAGGTGCAGGTTAGTACAAGTGCAGGTAGGTGCAGGTTGTTGCAGGTGTAGGTGGATACAGGCTGGTATAGGTGCAGGTAGGTGTAGGTTGGTGAAGGTGTAGGTAGGTGCAAGTTGGTGCAGGTGTAGGTAGGTGCAAGTTGGTGCAAGTGTAGGTAGGTGCAGGTTGGTGCAAGTGCAGGTAGGTGTAGGTTGGTACAGATGTAGGTAAGTATACATTGGTGCAGGTGTAGGTGAGTGTAGGTTTGTGCAAGTACCGGTAGGTGCAGGTTGGTGTAGGTGCCGGTAAGAAAAGGTTAGTGTAAGTGTACGTAGGTGCAAAATGGTGTAGGTGTAGATAGATGCAGGTTGGTGATAGTGCTCGTAGGTGCAGATTCATGCAGGTGAAGGTAGGTGCAGGTTGATGAAGGTGTGGGTAGGTGCAGGTTGGTGCAAGTACAGGTAGGTGCAGGTTGGTGTAGGTGCCGGTAGGTGCATGTTGATGAAGGTGCAGGTAGGTGCACGTCGGTGCAGGTGCATGTAGGTGCAGGTTGGTGCGGGTGCAGGTAGATGCACGTTGGTGCATGTCTAGGTAGATGTAGATTGTCGTATGTGCAAGTAGATGCAGGTTGGTGCAGGAGTAGGTAGGTACAAGTTGGTACCGGTGTAGGTAGGTGCAATTGGTGTAGGTGCAGGTGGGTACAGGTGCATGTAGATGCAGGTTGGTGCAGGTGTAGGTAGGTGCACGGTGGTGCAGGTACAAGCAGGTGCAGGTGGGTGCAGATGTATGAAGGTGTAGGTTTGTGCAGGAACAGGTAAGTGCAGGTTGGTGCACGTGCAGCTAGATGCAGGTTGGTGTAGGTGCAGGTAGGTGCAGGTTGGTGCAGGTGCAGGTAGGTGCAGGTTGGTGTAGGTGCAGGTAGGTGTAGGTTGGTATAGGTGCAGGTAGGTGCAGGTTGGTGAAAGTGCAGGTAGGTGCAGGTTGGTGTAGGTGCAGGTAGGTGTAGGTTGGTATAGGTGCAGGTAGGTGCAGGTTGGTGAAAGTGCAGGTAGGTGCAGGTTGGTGTAGGTGCAGGTAGGTGTAGGTTGGTATAGGTGCAGGTAGGTGCAGGTTGGTGAAAGTGCAGGTAGGTGCAGGTTGGTGTAGGTGCAGGTAGGTGTAGGTTGGTATAGGTGCAGGTAGGTGCAGGTTGGTGAAAGTGCAGGTAGGTGCAGGTTGGTGTAGGTGCAGGTAGGTGTAGGTTGGTATAGGTGCAGGTAGGTGCAGGTTGGTGAAAGTGCAGGTAGGTGCAGGTTGGTGTAGGTGCAGGTAGGTGTAGGTTGGTATAGGTGCAGGTAGGTGCAGGTTGGTGAAAGTGCAGGTAGGTGCAGGTTGGTGTAGGTGCAGGTAGGTGTAGGTTGGTATAGGTGCAGGTAGGTGCAGGTTGGTGAAAGTGCAGGTAGGTGCAGGTTGGTGTAGGTGCAGGTAGGTGTAGGTTGGTATAGGTGCAGGTAGGTGCAGGTTGGTGAAAGTGCAGGTAGGTGCAGGTTGGTGTAGGTGCAGGTAGGTGTAGGTTGGTATAGGTGCAGGTAGGTGCAGGTTGGTGAAAGTGCAGGTAGGTGCAGGTTGGTGTAGGTGCAGGTAGGTGTAGGTTGGTATAGGTGCAGGTAGGTGCAGGTTGGTGAAAGTGCAGGTAGGTGCAGGTTGGTGTAGGTGCAGGTAGGTGTAGGTTGGTATAGGTGCAGGTAGGTGCAGGTTGGTGAAAGTGCAGGTAGGTGCAGGTTGGTGTAGGTGCAGGTAGGTGTAGGTTGGTATAGGTGCAGGTAGGTGCAGGTTGGTGAAAGTGCAGGTAGGTGCAGGTTGGTGTAGGTGCAGGTAGGTGTAGGTTGGTATAGGTGCAGGTAGGTGCAGGTTGGTGAAAGTGCAGGTAGGTGCAGGTTGGTGTAGGTGCAGGTAGGTGTAGGTTGGTATAGGTGCAGGTAGGTGCAGGTTGGTGAAAGTGCAGGTAGGTGCAGGTTGGTGTAGGTGCAGGTAGGTGCAGGTTGGTGCAGGTGTAGGTAGGTGCACGGTGGTGCAGGTACAAGCAGGTGCAGGTGGGTGCAGATGTATGAAGGTGTAGGTTTGTGCAGGAACAGGTAAGTGCAGGTTGGTGCACGTGCAGCTAGATGCAGGTTGGTGTAGGTGCAGGTAGGTGCAGGTTGGTACAGGTTGGTGCAGGTGCAGGTAGGTGTAGGTTGGTGCAGGTGCAGGTAGGTGCAGGTTGGTGTAGGTGGAGGTAGGTGTAGATTGGTGAAGGTGTAAGTAGGTGCCGGTTGGTTCAAGTGCATGTAGGTGCAGGTTGGTGTAGGTGCATTTAGGTGCAGGTTGGTGCATGTGCAGGTAGGTGCAGGTTGGTGCTGGTGCAGGTAGATACAGGTTGGTGCAGGTTCAGGTAGGTACAGGTTGGTGTAGGTACAGGTAGGTGCAGGTTGGTGCAGGTGTAGGTAGGTGCAGGTTGGTGTAGGTGCAGGTAGGTGCAGGTTGGTGCAGGTTGGTGTAGGTGCTGGTAGTGCAGGTTGGTGTAGGTGCAGGTAGGTACAGGTTGGTACAATTACAGGAAGGTACAACTATAGGTAGGTGTAGGTTGGTGTAGGTGCAGGTGGGTGTAGGTTGGTATAGGTGCAGGTAGGTGCAGGTTGGTGAAAGTGCAGGTAGGTGCAGGTTGGTGTAGGTGCAGGTAGGTGTAGGTTGGTGTAGGTGCAGGTGGGTGTAGGTTGGTATAGGTGCAGGTAGGTGCAGGTTGGTGAAAGTGCAGGTAGGTGCAGGTTGGTGTAGGTGTGAATAAGTATACATTGGTGTAAGTGTAGGTAGGTGTAGGTTGGTACAGGTGCAGGTAGGTGCAGGTTGGTGGAGGTGCCAATAGGTGCAGGTTAGTGCAAGTATTGGTAGGTGCAGATTGGTGCAAGTGTAGGTAGATGTAGGTTGGTGATAATGCTCGTAGGTGCAGATTGGTGCAGGTGAAGGTAGGTGCAGGTTGGTGCAGGTGCAGGTAGGTGCTGGTTTGTGCAAGTGTAGGTAGATGTAGGTTGGTGATAATGCTCGTAGGTGCAGATTGGTGCAGGTGAAGGTAGGTGCAGGTTGGTGCAGGTGCAGGTAGATGCAGCTTAGTGCAGATGCAGGTGGATACAAGTTGGTGTAGGTGCAGGTAGGCGAGGTTGGTGAAGGTGCACGTATGTACACGTTGGTGCACGTGCATCTAGGTGGAGGTTGGTGCAGATGCAGGTGGATACAAGTTGGTGTAGGTGCAGGTAGGCGAGGTTGGTGAAGGTGCACGTATGTACACGTTGGTGCACGTGCATCTAGGTGGAGGTTGGTGCAGATGCCGGTAGCTTCAGGTTGGTGCAGGTACAGGTAGGTGCATGTTGGTGTAGGTGCAAGTAGGTGCAGGTTGGTGCAGGTGCCGGTAGGTGCAGGTTGGTGCAGGTGCAGGTAGATGCAGCTTAGTGCAGATGCAGGTGGATACAAGTTGGTGTAGGTGCAGGTAGGCGAGGTTGGTGAAGGTGCACGTATGTACACGTTGGTGCACGTGCATCTAGGTGGAGGTTGGTGCAGATGCAGGTAGCTTCAGGTTGGTGCAGGTGCAAATAGGTACACATTAGTGTAGGTGCAGGTAGGTACAGGTTGGTGCGGGTGTAGGTAGGTGCAGGTCTGTGCAGGTACAGGTAGGTGCATGTTGGTGTAGGTGCAAGTAGGTGCAGGTTGGTGCAGGTGCCGGTAGGTGCAGGTTGGTGCAGGTGTAGGTAGGTGCAGGTAGGTGCATGTTGGTGTAGGTGCAAGTAGGTGCAGGTTGGTGCAGGTGCCGGTAGGTGCAGGTTGGTGCAGGTGTAGGTAGGTGCAGGTAGGTGCCGGTTGATGTAGGTATTGGTAGTGCAGGTTGGTGCAGGTGCAAGTAGGTGCACATTGCTGTAGATACAAGTGGGGGCAGGTGGATGAAGGTGAAGGTAGGTGCAGGTTGGTGAAGGTACAGGTAGGTACAGGTTGGTGCAAGTGTATGTAGGTGCAGGATGGTGTAGGTGCAGGTAGGTGCAGGGTGGTGCAAGTGTAGGTAGGCAGAGGTTCATGTAAGTGCAGGTAGGTACTGGTTGGTACAGGTGCAGGTAGGTGCAGGTTGGTGAAGGTGCAGGTAGGTACAGGTTGGTGCAAGTGTATGTAGGTGCAGGATGGTGTAGGTGCAGGTAGGTGCAGGGTGGTGCAAGTGTAGGTAGGCAGAGGTTCATGTAAGTGCAGGTAGGTACTGGTTGGTACAGGTGCAGGTAGGTGCAGGTTGATGCAGATGCGGGTTGGTGAAGGTTGGTGCAGGTGCAGGTAGGTGCACGTTAGTGCATGTTGATTTAGGTGCTGGTAGCGTAGGTTGGTGCAAGTGCATGTAGGTGTAGGTTGGTGCATGTATAGGTAGGTGCAGCTTGGTGCAGGTGCTGGTGGATGTAGGTTGGTCAAGGTGCACGTAGGTGTAGGTTGGTGAAGGTGCACGTAGGTGTAGGTTGGTTGAGATGTAGGTAGTTACAGGTTGGTGCAGGTGTAGGTAGGTGCAGGTTGGTGCAAGTGCACATAGGTGCAGGTTTGTGCAGGTGCAGGTAAGTGCAGGTTGGTGCAGGTAGAGGTAGATGTAGGTTCCTACAAGAGCAGGTAAGTGCTGGTTCGTGCAAGTGCAGGTATGTGCAGGCTGGTCGAGGGGTAGGTAGATTAAGGTTGGTACAGGTGCAAGAAGGTGTAGGTTGGTGAAGGTGCAGGTTGGTGTAGGTTGGTACTAGTCGATATAGGTCCAAGTTGGTGCAGATGCAAATAGGTGCAGGTTGGTACAGATGCAGGTAGGTTCAGGTTGGTGAAGGTTTAGGTAGGTGCACATTGGTGCAGGTGCCTGTAGGTACAGGTTGGCGCAAATGCACGTAGGTACAGGTTGGTGCAGGTGCAGGTACGTACAGGTTGGTGCAGGTGCAGGTGCAGGTAGGTACAGGTTGGTACAGGTGCAGGTGGGTACAGGTTGGTACAGGTGCAGGTAGTGCATGTGCAAGTAGGTACAACATGGTACAGGTTGGTGCAGGTACTGGTAGTGCAGGTTGCTGCACATGCAGGTAGGTGCAGGTTGGTGCAGGTGCAGGTATGTGTAGGTTGTTATACGCGTAGGTGGCTGCAGGCTAGTATAGGTACAGGTTGGTGCAGGTTGGTGAAGGTGCAGATAGGTGCAGGTTGGTGCAGGTACAGGTAGTTGCAGGTTGGTGCAGGTGCAGGTAGGTGCATGTTTGTGTAAGTGCACGTAGGTGCAGGTTTGTGCAAGTTTATGTAACTGCGGGTTGGTGCAGGTATAAGTAGGTGAAGGTTGCTGCAGGTGCAGGTAGGTACTGATTCGTGCAAGTGCATGTATGTGTAGGTTAGTGCAGGTGTAGATAGATGCAGATTGGTGCAGGTGAAAGAAGGTGTAGGTTGGTGAAGGTGCAGGTTGGTGCAGGTTGGTGCTGGTGCATGTAGGTGTAAGTTGGTCCAGGTGCAGATAGGTGCAGGTTGGTGCAGGTGAAAGAAGGTGTAGGTTGGTGAAGGTGCAGGTTGGTGCAGGTTGGTGCTGGTGCATGTAGGTGTAAGTTGGTCCAGGTGCAGATAGGTGCACGTTTGTGTAGGTGCAGGTACGTTCACGTTGGTGCGGGTGCAGGTACAGGTAGGTGCAGGTTGGTGCAGGTGTAGGTAGGTACGGGTTGGTGCAGGTGCAGGTACGTGCAGGTTGGTGCAGGTGCAGGTACGTTCACGTTGGTGCGGGTGCAGGTACAGGTAGGTGCAGGTTGGTGCAGGTGTAGGTAGGTACGGGTTGGTGCAGGTGCAGGTACGTGCAGGTTGGTACAGGTGTAGGTAGGTGCAGGTTGGTACAGGTGCAGGTAGGTACTCATTGGTGTAGGTGCAAGTAGGTGCAGGTTGGTACAGCTGGTATAAGTACTGGTAGTGTAGGTTGGTGTAGGTGCAGGTTTGTGTAGGTGCAGGTAGGTGCAAGTTGGTGCAGGTGCAGGTAGGTGTAGGTTGTTGCTGGTGTAGGTGGGTGCAGGCTGGTATAGGTGCAGGTAGGTGCTGGTTGGTGAAGGTGCAGGTAGGTGTAGGTTGGTGCAGGTGCAGGTAGGTGTAGGTTGTTGCTGGTGTAGGTGGGTGCAGGCTGGTATAGGTGCAGGTAGGTGCTGGTTGGTGAAGGTGCAGGTAGGTGTAGGTTGGTGCAGGAGCAGGTAGGTACAGGTTGGTGTAGGTGCAGGTAGCTGCAAGTTGGTGCAAGTGAAAGTAGTTGCAGGTTGGTGTAGGTGTAGGTAAGTGCACATTGGTGCAAGTGAAGGTAGGTTCAGGTTGGAACAGGAGTAGATAGGTGCACGTTGGTGCACGTGCATGTAGGTACAGGTTGGTACAGGTGCAGGTTGGTGCAGGTTGGTGCAGGTGCAGGTAGGTAGAGGTTGGTGCAGGTGTAGGTAGGTCTAGGTTGGTACAGCTGCAGGTTGGTACAGGTGCACGTAGGTGCAGGTTGGTAGAGGTGCAGATAGGTATAGGTTGGTGCAGGTGCAAGTAGGTACAGGTTCGTACAGGTGCAGGTAGGTACAGGTTGGTGGAGGTGGCGATAAATGCAGGTTAGTACAAGTGTAGGTAGGTGCAAGTGTCAGGAAATTAGAGGACCATCAGAGATAGTAGACGGACACATCAGGTTGTGGAAGAAGTATCGGCGAAGTTACAGGAGATGATGATAGGCTGACGTCAGACGATAATGAGGAATGAGGACAACAGCAACTCAGGTATGGGCTGGTGGCCACTTCACCAGGAAGCGGGCCAAGGGTCGAGTGGGCACAGTGTTGTTTGGACACGGGCGCTGAGGTTGAGGGCGCCTCGGCGGAAAGAGCGGGCGCGACGCAATGACAACAGAGGAGCGCGACGTAGCAGAGGCACCTCGGCTGATTCAGGCAGGCGCTTGTTAGAGGAGCAAAGCAGGAACGATAACGTAGTTGTTGATGTGCCTCGGCCGGACAGGTGGGCAACGATGAAGAGGAGACATGACGACGTAAGGAGGAGCGGCGACTGAAGTGAGGAGGCAAAGTGGCCGAAGAACCTAAGGGTTCGGGCTCAGCATGAGAAGTCTCAGCCTTAGTGGCGGGCTAGATTAGGAAAGGCAACGGAACGAATGGAGGGCCTCAGCTGTGAAGCAGGCCAGTATGGCAGAGACTGGTAGGCGTGCCATAGCCAGAAGGCGTACAGCGGAAGGATAGAGTAGGAAATGCAATGACTGGATTGATGATTGTATGTACAACAACAGAGATAGATATACTACGCTAGTGTTTATAGGATTCTAGTGGTGTGCTGGTAGTGGTGGCCTAAGACAACCAGCTTCTACTACTGTTTCTGCTCTCATAGTCTTGGTGCGCTTCCTTTCCACGTGCAGATCACCTCAGGGATAGTGTTGAGTGCGCTTGGAAGGACGTGCGAATATTTGGGAGACACGTCCAGAAGACTTCTGTCGTGACGCGAGGATTGGTGCGCGTAGGAGGCCAACTCCCGGCACATCTGCCGGTTGTCCTATTACCGACGGTGGTCGGTATTGGTAATCCGGTACCGGTGCTCGTTCGTACCCCGACCGTTTCAACCTTGTCGGCGCTTGTAGGTGATCCGGTCCTTTTGACCGTTTTCTTCTTATTTTCTCGGGGCAAGACACAGGTACGATGAGCCAGGTGCGATGACGACCGGAAGACCCCGGGTACACGAGTGTCTTGTGGCCATTGAGAGATTATTCCGACACCCCCCTTCAAGGCCACAAGACTTGCCATTATACCAGTGCTTGTCGGGGAGGTCTTTACTAGTGTTCCTCCTTTGGCCTGGATGTTGGTGTCGTCCTTGATGCAGGGAGGCGTTGGCGGAGCAGATGGGAGAGTCTCAGTTATACTTGATATCTTGTCGTCGGAGATGCTTGATGCTGAAGGTGTTCTACACATGCTTGTTACTGTGTGTCGCTTAGGCTTGTCGATGTCGATGCCATAGAAGGAGGACATGAATACTGAGACCTCTTCAATGCTGATTGGGGGTTTGTCTGAGAGGACAATGTCAGCAGAGCTTGGAGTGGTCATTTCGCTATTGCTAGGTCCGGACAAGTTGTCGACCGAGGAAGGAAGCGTAGTGCATCTGAGTTGGAAGGTTTCCAAGGTTTTAGCTTGTGGTAGGATGACAGCGGAGTCGTCCGTCGTTGAAAGAGTGGTTGGTGTAGGTTGATCTTCTTGTACGTTGAGGGTGATGCCATAGAAGTCCTTCATGAATATTGCTACTTGAGTGCGCATGAATGGTGGGGTTCCGAGTGATGCAGCAGGATCTGGTGAGGCAAGTGTTGGCAGGATTGGCTGCATGTTGGTAGCGGTGGTGGAAGAAGTTGATGATGAGGAGTTGTGAGCAGCGTGGGGCGAATGCACAGATGGCAGGTGATGGAAGGTGCTACGCAGTAGGCGACGAAGTTGTCGGCGGGCTTGGCTCTTTGAGCGACGTTGAGGAGTGGTTGTGGCTTTGATGGTTTGCAATAGTGCATGACATGTAGGTGTTGGTGTTTGCTGAAAAAATGCGAGTGTGATGGAGTTGATCTCGAGTACGTTGGCTGGAGGAGAGGAAGTTGCTGGGAGATCAGAGGAGTCCGTATGGTCCAAGGAGAAGATGTTGCCAAAGAGGAGAACTCTGCTGACAAAGGACGGCGGTATAGAGAAATCTTGGTAGATGGTAAGTTGTCTGGACTGTTGAAATATGACTGAGAGCGCAGATATGTTGATGCGCAAGTGAGTTGTTGATCTGTTTGGCGATGAAGGCGATTGATGATGGCACCAGTGAGACACCCGAGACCGAAGATTAGTGGAACCATACTGGAAGGTGTGATGGTGGTGAAGATCGGGAAGTGTTTAGACAGGTGATGCTTGTGAAGCTGCGGTTTTTGCTGGTTTGAGAGGCGGCTCTGGATGAAAGGATGAGACCGTAGAGATGACTGCTACTTGTGCTATTGAGGAGGACTTGAGTGATGCTTCTGCTGCTGTTGTTGCTGTTGCTGGACGCTTGCTGCAACTGTCGGGGTGTCACACAATCACGGGGCCATGCCCATACATGGTTCAACGAAGGCGTTCACACACCGTAGAAAAAGGGAGAGTTGTTGCTGCGGTGATACTGCTGCTTCTGCTTCAATGTTTGTATAGAACCGTCACTGAACTGTGTCCATACACAGGTTCAGGTCTGTTGCTCAACACGTATTGACAGGATGAAGAAGAGAGGAAGTGCTTGGAGGTGACTGCTGCGTTTGATGCTGCTGCAGGAACTGCTGCTGGCGGAAAGGTGCTTCTGGCCTTGGAGAATGTCATCAGCTGCGGGAGCGGCGTGATGAAACGGAGTACCGGCTGTAGTAGTTACGGAGTTGTACCCATACACAGCTCTTTTGCCGTTGCAGCAGGGGCGGCGATTCTGCTGGCGTGGAGGAGCAGAGGTGCGAACAGAGATGGCGCGGCTCGGCATAGCGGTTCAGGCGTTAGAGTTGCGGAGGAGACCGAAGTCGGACACAGGATCTCTCGTTGGGCTCTAATGCCATGTCACGAAATTGCAGGACCATCAGAGGTAGCAGACAGACACATCAGGTTGCGTAGGAAGTATCGGCAAAGTTATAGGAGATGATGGTAGGCTGACGTCAGACGATAATGAGGAATAAGGGCCACAGCGGTGTGGGCTAATGGCTACTACACGAGGAAGCGGGCCAAGGATCGAGTGGGCGCAGTGTCGTTTTGGACACGGGCGCTGAAGTTGAGGGTGCCTCGGCGAAAAGAGCAGGTGTAACGGAGTGACAACGGAAGAGCGCGACGTAGCAGAGGCGCCTCGGCTGATTCAAGCGGGCGCTTGTTAGAGGAGTGAAGCAGGAACGATAACGTAGTTGTTGATGTGCCTCGGCAGGACAGGCGGGCAACGATGAAGAGGAGACGCGACGACGTAAGGAGGAGCGGCGACTGAAGTGAGGAGGCAAAGTGGCCGTAGAACGTAAGGGTTCGGGCTCAGCATGAGAAGCCTTAGCCTTAGCGGCGGGCTGGATCAGGAAAGGCAACGGAACGAATGGAGGGCCTCAGCTGTGAAGCAGGCCAGTATGGTAGAGACTGGTAGGCGTGCCACAGCCAGAAGGCGAGCAACGGAAGGATAGAGTAGGAAATGCAATGACTGGATTGATGATTGTATGCACAACAACAAAGATAGATATACTACGATAGTGTTTCTAGGATTCTAGTGTCGTGCTGGTAGTGGTGGCCTAAGCCAACTAGCTTCTACTGCTGCTTCTGCTCTCATAGTCTTGGTGCGCTTCCTTTCCACGTGCAGATCACCTCAGGGATAGTGTTGACTGCGCTTGGAGGAACGTGCGAATATTTGGGAGACACGTCTGGAAGACTTCTGTCGTGACGCGATGATCGGTGCGCGTAGGAGGCCAGTGCCTGGCACGTCTGCGGTTGTCCTGTTATCGACGGTGGTCGGTGTCGGTAATCCGGTACCAGTACTCTTTTGTGCCCCGACCGTTTCAACCTTGTCGGCGCTTGTAGGTGATCCGGTCTTTTTATCCGTTTTCTTCTTATTTTCTCAGGGCATGACACAGGTACGATGAGCCAGGTACGATGACCACCGGAAGACCCCGGGTACACGAGTGTCTTGTGGCCATTGAGAGATTATTCCGACAGCAGGTTGTTGCAGTCGCAGGTGGATGCATGCTGGTATAGGTGCAGGTAGGTGTAGGTTGGTGAAGGTGCAGGTAGGTGCAGGTTCGTGCAGGTGCAGGTATGTCAGAAGAATATAGGCACGAGAACAGCAATAGCAGAAGCAGGCAGAAGCGTTAGCACAAGCAAGAGTACGTCAGTAGAGTGACATAGCCGAGAGCAGTGTGGGGAGTTACTCACGGAAGCTGATAGAGGCTGAGACGCGAGGTAGCCAAGGTAGACATGTTGATGTGAGAGAGAGCGCTGGCGAGGTGAGTGATGCTTGGCGGAGTGTGAGTGCTGAGCGAAGGAGCAAGAGTGACGGAGCAAAGCGTTGAGAAGGGTTGGCGAAGACAAGGATGCGAGGAACGAGCAGAGCGAAGACACGGCGACGAAGCCGCGGAACCAAAGGGGAACAGGATGAGCAGAACTGTTCTGGTTAAACTAGGGAGGGAATGAACATCCTCCGTATATACAGCAGAACAGGACAAAACAAGTATTAACGACTTCTTTCCGCTAGCCGGACGCGTGGCGACGTGGTCGCTTATTAGAGGCGACTCGGCTCTGGTGGAACGGTCGTGACCGACCTAGCCGTTACCGATGGAGGTTCGCTACGGAACCTAAACCCGTATCGAGAGCTCGGATTATCCGAGGGGTGAAGAGCACCTTGTCGGAGTCACACTTCTGACAGCCCCCTTGAGTCCGACAAGGGAAGAAGGCCTAAGTGCCTATAGGGCCTCAGTGTCCAAGTGTCGTTGTTTGATGTGGGGATTAACCACTCGAAGGAGACGGAGGATGATCACGTTGTAGACATTCGGGTTCCACGCTACTGCCACAAGAGTGTGCCACATTGCGGCAACTGGTGCCACCTCATCCATGATCCTATGGAAAACAGTATGGGTGGTATCTCGTAGGCACCTTTTTATGTCCTGCAGGGTTGTTGTGTCTTCCCTTGGGGGACATCTGGGGTTGTCACAAACTCCTTCCAGAAAGAGGGAGAGTTGATACCCACGGAGGAAAGAGTGCTTTGTCTTGACTTGTATGCCACCATACCAGTCGTTAATGTTTTATCCCAACTGATCAAGATCTGGAATGTGTGTCCAGTGGAGGGCTTGTACTGCCATGATGGTTGGTTGTTGAAAGTGCGCGGCAGTTGCTGGTGTCTGTTTACCAACGGGATTTGAGTAGGCTTGACCTTTGTTCGGGTGTGCACGATTGATAAGAAGCGTTGAGTGATGGAATGGGCGCAGGGTGGAACCTCGTGCGCTGAGATTGTTTTCGGCGTGGGCGCAGGTCGTCGCGAAGCTGGCGATGCAACCGGGCGGATCTGTGTGCCGAGCTGATGACGGAAAGCGATGGATGGTTAAGGTGGTTGATTGATGGAGTGGGCGAAGGGATGAAACCACGTGCGCGATTGAAGTAGGGGAGTAGGATGCGACAAGGGGAAGGCAGGTGTCGACGCACCGCGAGAAGTCTGCTCCTGGCGTGGGTGTAGGCTACTGCCGAGATGGGCAACTAGCTCGTGCAGATCCTTGTGCCGATCATACATGCTGATGATGATTGCTGAAGCGGAAGCTGATGATGATGGCTGATTGGGCGCAGGGGCGAACCGCGTGCGCTGAATGACGTTTCGGCGTAGGCGCAGGTCGTCGCAGAAAAGGGCGATGCGACCGGGTGGAATCTTATGCTGAGCTGGAAGCGATTTGCGGAAGCGAAGGAAGCGATTGATTTATAAGTGGGCGCAGGGGCGGAACCACGTGCGTGACGGAATGATGGTGATGCAGATGATTGATATGAAGGCAACGTGGAGGATGGTGATGATGGAGAGACGAAGCCATAGTAAATGACGATGAGATGAGGCACGCGGCTGATGGAGTTGGAGCGAGGATGGCAGGAAAGGCTGATCAAAGCAGATGGTGTGAGAAGTGGAGGCTGGATAGGAGAGGTAGGGAGCGAGCGGAGGGAACCAATATGAGAGGCGATTTGGCAAGAGGTAGAACGACACAACCACTTCTTCTTGTGTTCAGGATAGTGACGGCTTGTTCCCCAGTTGGCTCGGAGGTGGGAGCAGGAAGACTAGTGGTGTCCGATATCCTGTCAGCTGGAAGAGGTTGGTTGTGGCAAAGGGAGTCAGGCAGCGAGCAGAGGCACTAGACCGCTGATGTCAGGAGAGTGACAGCTTGTTCCCCAGTTGGCTCGGAAGTGGGATCAGGAAGACTGGTGGTGTCCGATATCCTGACGGCGATAGCTTCGGCTACAGCTGTTGACGAGGTGAGAGGACGACACATGAGGGCAGCTCGGAGGATGTTGATGATGGAGAGAGACGGAGAGATGAGGCAGGAATGGGCGGTTTGATGAAGCTGAGGGAACTTGGAACGAGGAGGAGAAGCAGATAAAGATGATGGGAGAAGTAGAGGCGGAAAACTGACGATGATGCAAAAGAGGAGAGGAACGGAGCGATGCAGGCGGAGGGAGATGCGATGAGATGCAACGCGGTAGAGAGGTGAGGCGACACAACCACTTCTTTCTGCGTTCAGGAGAGTGACGGCTTGTTCCCCAGTTTGCTTGGAAACGGGAGCAGGAAGACTGGTGGTGTCCGATGTCCTGTCTGCTGGAAGAGGTTGATTGTGGTAGCGAGAGTCATGCAGCGTGTAGAGTCACTAGACCACTGATGTCAGGAGAGTGACGGCTTGTTTCCCAGTTGGCTCGGAAGTGGGAGCAGGAAGACTGGTGGTGTCCGATATCCTGACCGTGGTAGTTTTGGCTGCAACTGCTGACGAGGCAAGAAGGCGATGCGAGAGGGCGGCTCGAGATGATAGTGGACAGATGATGACAGCGAGGAAGGAGCAGATGAGGCTGATGAGGCAAGGCGAGAGAGGAGGAGATACTGGCGGAGGCAGATGTGATGAGGGATAGCAGATGGCAGTCGGCAGGAAGCTTCTTGGTAGTTGACGGTAGGCGGCGGCACGAGAGTTGCTTGCGGCTGTTGTGGGCGACACGTCACCATTTGTTAGCCACGAGCACGAAAAGGGGCGTAGGGCCTTCTCACGACGACGAGGTGTTTCTTCAGCGTAGAGAACTCGTTAGGCAGAGCTGCTGATGTCAGCTGTGGACAAAGCGGAGAGGCACGAGGTGACGGCAGCGGTGACAGATGAATGTGAGCAGAAGCGATGGAGAAGCGATGGCGGCAGAGCGATGATGCGATTCCAAGGCACCAGGTACTGTTGCCTGATGCTCTGATACCATGTCAGAAGAATGTAGGCACAAGAACAGCAGTAGTAGAAGCAGGCAGAAGCGTTAGCACAAGCAAGAGTACGTCAGCAGAGTGACGTAGCCGAGAGCGGTGCGGGGAGTTAGTCCCAAAAGCTGATAGAGACTGAGACGCGAGGTAGCTAACGTAGACAGGTTGATGTGAGAGAGAGCGCTGGCGAGGTGAGTGATGCTTGGCGGAGTGTGAGAGGTGAGCGAAGGAGCGATAGTGACGGAGTGAAGCGTTGAGAAGGGTTGGCGAAGACAAGGATGCGAGGAACGAGCAGAGCGAAGACACAGAGGCGAAGCCGCGGAACCAAAGGGGAACAGGATGAGCAAAACTGTTCTGGTTAAACTAGGGAGGGAATGAACATCCTCCGTATATACAGCAGAATAGGACAAAACAAGTATTAACAACTTCTTTCCGCTAGCCGGACGCGTGGCGACGTGGTCGCCTATTAGAGGCGACTCGGCTCTGGTGGAACGGTCGTGACCGACCTAGCCGTTGTCGAGGGAGGTTTGCTACGGAACCTGAACTCGTATCGAGAGCTCGGATTATCCGAGGGGTGAAGAGCACCTTGTCAGAGTAACATTAAAGACAAGGTAGGTGCAGGTTGGTGGAGGTGCCGGTAGATGCAGGTTAGTGCAAGTGCAGGTAGGTGCAGGTTGGTGCAGGTGTACGTAGATCCAGGTTGGTGATAGTGCTGGTAGGTGCTGATTGGTGGAGGTGAAGGTAGGTGCAGGTTAATGCACGTACAGGTAGGTGCAGGTTGATGCAGGTGCAGGTGGATGGAGGTTGGTGTAGGTGCCGGTAGGTGCAGGTTGGTGAAGGTACAGGTAGTGTTGGAAATGGAGGAGAGAGGGGGCCTTGGAGCAGCGAGCATGTGTGATTGGAAGGGCATCACTTGTGCTGAAGAATG
>SZWC01014197.1:17921-30401 GCA_023375785.1 Penium margaritaceum | reverse complement strand
ACCCCTGCTTCTGCTGCTGCTTCTGCCAGAAATCTGTCTGACAGAAAATGGACTGTAGATGCCAGCAGACTGGGAATTTTAAAAAATTGAGCCCACCACTGGAAAATTCAGCTCAAAACCTTTCAGATGGACCCATAAAACAGGGTCTGCAACAGGGGATTTCAAAAGATATGCCCTCTTGAAAACAGGGTATGCTTCTGCTCCTACTCCAACTCAGCCCAGCCAGCTTGTAAACGGCGTTTCTCCCAAAAGAATCAACGGAATGCAAATAGTTTTGCACCAATGGAAAGCTTAGGAAAAATACTACAATTCGCATGTGCCACTTTTTAAATTTGACAAAGAAACGAGAGAGTTATGGTCATCACAAGGCGACAGTCTTACTCATAGAGAAGAGTGCAGCCTTGGCCGACCTCGTTTTGAGCATAACTCTCAATCCGACCGTTGGATCTTTGCGATCTTGGGCTCGTTGGAAAGCTTGTTTTGCGAACTTGAAGATCCAGTGGTCGATCGTCAAATTTGGTCAAGGTTTGACCCTAACCCGTCACTCTCAAAGTGACGGCCTGTGCAGCCAGCACAGGCCGTCACTTTGAGAGTGGCTGAATCTGGCAGAATCTGGCTCTGATACCAAATGTTGGAAATGGAGGAGAGAGGGAGCCTTGGAGCAGAGAGCATGTGTGATTGGAAGGGCATCACTTGTGCTGAAGAATGGTTGTTCAATCACTCAAAATGATGGAGTACATATAGAGCTAGAGCTTGGGCAAGTCAGCCCTCTCACAAGCCACACCACTTAGCCATGGAGGCTAAGGCTCACACACTAGAATCCATAATGTCACACAAGGGAGGAAATCAGCCTAGCAATCAGGCTGACCACTCACACACGACCTAGAGAGCTAGAGAATGCTCTCATGGCACACTCCTAGTGGTCACATAACCCACAAACCCATGGAGAATCGCCATGTGTCCATGGCTAGCACACAAGGATCTCACCTCACCTAAAAAGTAAGGAGAGGTACCTTTATCCTAGTCAGCACACTCTGACAAGGCAATCCTAAGACCAAGGACCCTTTTGGATTTTTCTCCCATCAGGTCTTGAGCCTGGACCTCTTGCCTTTTTCTTTTCTCAGGCTAAGGCATGGAGCCATCACCCATGCCCACCCACACATCGACGGTCCATGACCCCCGAAACTTCGAAAATTCATATCTCCCAATCCGACTGTTGCATCGGCCTCAAACTTGGACCGTAGACATTTTGCCACATGATCTTTCCAATGGTGAAGTCGGATTGGCGATCAGAGCAGGCATCTGGTACTTTCCTGGAACTTGCTCCTGTGGACCTGAAATTGAGCCGGATGGCTCCCTTTCCAACAGGTAGGTGCATGTTGGTGCTGGTACATGTAGGTGTAGGTTGGTGCAGGTGCAGGTAGGTGCAGGTTGGTGTAGATACAGGTAGGTACAGGTTGGTGCAGGTGCAGGTAGGTGCATGTTGGTGCAGGTGTAGGTAGGTGCAGATTGGTGTAGGTGTAGGTAGGTGCTGGTTGGTGTAGTTGCACGTAGGTGCAATTTGGTGGAGGTTGGTGTAGTTATTGGTAGTGTAGGTTGGTGCAGGTACAGGTAGGTGCAGGTTGGTGCAGGTGCAAGTAGGTGCACGTTGGTGTAGGAACATGTGGGTGCAAGTTGGTAGAGGTGTAGGTAGGTGCAGGTTGGTGAAGGTGTAGGTAGGTGCAGGTTGGTGCAGGTGCAAGTAGGTGCACGTTGGTGTAGGAACATGTGGGTGCAAGTTGGTAGAGGTGTAGGTAGGTGCAGGTTGGTGAAGGTGTAGGTAGGTGCAGGTTGGTGCAGGTGCAGTGTAGGTTGGTGCAGGTGTAGGTAGGTGCAGGTTGGTGCAAGTGCAGGTAGGTGAAGGTTGGTGCAGGTATAGGTAAGTACAGGTTAGTGTAGGTGGAGGTAGATGTAGGTTGGTAAAAGGTGCGGCTACGTATAGGTTGGTGGAGGTGCAGGTAGGTGCAGGTTGGTATAAGTGCAGGTAGGTGCAAGTTGGTGTAGGTGCAGGAAAGGTGCAAATTGGTGTAGGTACAGGAAGGTACTGGTTGGTGCAGGTGCAGGAAGGTGCAGGTTGGTGCAAGTACTGGTAGGTGCAGGTTGGTGCAGGTGCAAGTAGGTGTAGGTTGGTGCAGGTGTAGTCAAGTGCAGGTTTATACAGGTGCACGAAGGTGCAGGTTGGAGCAGTTGCAGGTAGGTGCAGGTTGGTGTAGGTGCAGGTAGATGCAGGTTGGTATAGGTACAGGTAGGTGCAGGTTGGTGTATGATTAAAAAGGTGTAGGTTGGTGCATATGCAGTTAGGTACAGGTTTCTGTAGTTGCAAGTAGGTGCAGGTTCGTGCAGGTGCAGGTAGGTGCAGGTTGGTATAGGTGCAAGTAGGTGCAGGTTGGTGAAGGTGCAGGTAGATACAGGTTGTTCTAGGTGCAGGTACGTGCAGGTTGGTACAAGTGCAAGTAGGTGCAAGTTGGTGCAGGTACAGGTAGGTAAAAGTTGGTGCAAGTGTAGGTAGGTTCAGTTTGGTGTAGGTACAGGTAGGTGCAGGTTGTTGTAGGTTAAGGTCGTTGTAGGTTTGTGCAGGTGCAGGTGTGTGCACGTTGGTGGAGGAGTAGGTACGTGCAGGTTGGTGCAGGTGTAGGTAGGTACGGGTTGGTGCAGATGTAAGTAGGTGCAGATTGGTGCACGTGCAGGTAGATACAGGTTGTTCTAGGTGCAGGTACGTGCAGGTTGGTACAAGTGCAAGTAGGTGCAAGTTGGTGCAGGTACAGGTAGGTAAAAGTTGGTGCAAGTGTAGGTAGGTTCAGTTTGGTGTAGGTACAGGTAGGTGCAGGTTGTTGTAGGTTAAGGTCGTTGTAGGTTTGTGCAGGTGCAGGTGTGTGCACGTTGGTGGAGGAGTAGGTACGTACAGGTTGGTGCAGGTGTAGGTAGGTACGGGTTGGTGCAGATGTAAATAGGTGCAGATTGGTGCACGTGCAGGTAGATACAGGTTGGTGTAGGTGCATGTAGATGCAGGTTGGTGTAGGTGCAGGTAGGTGCAGGTGCAGGTAGGTGCAGGTTGCTCCAGGTGTAGGTAGGTACACGTTGGTGCAGGTGCACGTAGGTGTGGGTTGGTGCAGATGAAGGTAGATGTAGATTGGTGTAGGTATAGGTAGGTGAAGGTGAGTGCACGTGCAGATAGGTGTACGTTGGTGTAGGTGCAGGTAGATGCAGATTGGTGCAGGTACTGGTAGGTGCAGGTGCAGGTGTAGATAGGTGAGGTTGGTGTAGGTGCAAGTAGGTACACGTTGGTGCAGGTGCAGGTAGGTGCGGGTTGGTGTAGATGAAAGTAGATGCAGGTTGGTGTAGGTATAGGTAGGTGTAGGTGAGTGCACGTGAAGGTAGGTATAGGTTGGTGTAGGTGCAGGTAGGTGCAGATTGGTACAGGTACTGGTAGGTGCAGGTGTAGGTGTAGGTAGGTGCAGGTGTAGGTGTAAGTAGGTACAAGTTGGTACAGGTGCATGTAGGTGAAGGTTGGGGCAGGTGCACGTAGGTGCAGGTTGGTGCACGTGCAGGTAGGTGCACGTTGGTATAGGCGCAAGTAGATGTAGATTGTTTTATGTGCAATAAGATGCAGATTGGTATAGGAGCAGGTAGATATAAGTTGGAAGAGGTGCATGTAGGTGTAATTGGTGTAGGTGCAGGTGGATACAGGTGCATGTAGATTCAGGTTGGTGCAGGTGTAAGTAGGTACACGTTGGTGCAGGTACAGGTAGGTGCAGGTGGGTGGAGGTGTATGTAGGTGTAGGTTGGTGCAGGTGTAGGTAAGTGCAGGTTGGTGCACGTGCAGGTAGGTGCAGGTTGGTGTAGGTGCAAGTAGGTGCAGGTTGGTGCAGGTTGGTGCAGGTGTAGGTAGGTGCAGGTTAATGCACGTATAGGTGGGCGCAGGTTGGTGTAGGTGCAGGTAGGTGTAGAGTGGTGAAGGTGAAAGTAGGTGTAGGTTAGTATAGGTACATGTAGGTGCAAGTGTGTGCAGGTGGAGGTAGGTGCATGTTCGTGCAGGTGCAGGTAGGTACAGGTTGGTGCAGGTGCAGGTAGGTACAAGTTGGTACAGGTACAGGTAGGTGCGGGTTGGTACAGGTGCAGGTAGGTACAGGTTGGTACAGGTGTAGGTAGTTGCAAGTTGGTGCAGGTTGGTATAGGTGCTGGTAGTGCAGGTTGGTGGAAGTGCAGGTAGGTCCAGGTTGGTGCAACAGCAGGTAGGTGCAGGTTGGTACAGGTGTAGGTGGGTGTAGGTTGGTATAGGTGCTGGTAGTGCAGGTTGGTGGAAGTGCAGGTAGGTCCAGGTTGGTGCAACAGCAGGTAGGTGCAGGTTGGTACAGGTGTAGGTGGGTGTAGGTTGGTATAGGTGCAAGTACGTACAGGTTGGTCAAGGTGTATGTAGATGCAGGTTGGTACAGGTGCATGTAGGTGTAGGTGAAGGTGTAGGTAGGTGCAGATTTGTGCAGGTGCAGGTAGGTGCACGTTGGTGCAAGTGCAGGTAGGTACAGGTTGGTGCAGGTGAAGGTAGGTATAGGTTGGTGCAGGTGCAGGTAGGTGCAGGTGCAGGTAGGTGCAGGTTGGTGCAACAGCAGGTAGGTGCAGGTTGGTACAGGTGTAGGTGGGTGTAGGTTGGTATAGGTGCAGGTACGTACAGGTTGGTTAAGGTGTATGTAGATGCAGGTTGGTACAGATGCATGTAGGAGCAGGAGAAGGTACAAGTAGGTGAAGATTTGTGCAGGTGCAGGTAGGTGCAAGTTGGTGCAAGTGCAGGTAGGTGCAGGTGCAAGTGGGTGCAGGTTGATGCAGGTTTGTATAGGTGCTGGTAGTGCAAGTTGGTGCAGGTGCAGGTAGGTGCACGTTGGTGCAAGTGCAGGTAGGTACAGGTTGGTGCAGGTGAAGGTAGGTATAGGTTGGTGCAGGTGCAGGTAGGTGCAGGTGCAGGTAGGTGCAGGTTGGTGCAACAACAGGTAGGTGCAGGTTGGTACAGGTGTAGGTGGGTGTAGGTTGGTATAGGTGCAGGTACGTACAGGTTGGTTAAGGTGTATGTAGATGCAGGTTGGTACAGATGCATGTAGGAGCAGGAGAAGGTACAAGTAGGTGAAGATTTGTGCAGGTGCAGGTAGGTGCAAGTTGGTGCAAGTGCAGGTAGGTGCAGGTGCAAGTCGGTGCAGGTTGATGCAGGTTTGTATAGGTGCTGGTAGTGCAAGTTGGTGCAGGTGCAGGTAGGTGCAGGTTGGTGCAAGTGTAGGTAGGTGCAGGTTGGTGCAAGTGCAGGTAGGTGCAGGTGCAAGTGGGTGCAGGTTGATGCAGGTTTGTATAGGTGCTGGTAGTGCAAGTTGGTGCAGGTGCAGGTAGGTGCAGGTTGGTGCAAGTGTAGGTAGGTGCAGGTTGGTGCAAGTGCAGGTGGGTGTAGGTAAGTGTAGGTGCAGGTATGTTTAGGTTGATGTAGATGCAGGTAGGTGCAGGTTGGTGGAGGTGCAGGTAGGTGCAGGTTGGTGCAAGTGCAGGTGGGTGTAGGTAAGTGTAGGTGCAGGTATGTTTAGGTTGATGTAGATGCAGGTAGGTGCAGGTTGGTGGAGGTGCAGGTAGGTGCAGGTTGGTGCAGGTGTAGGTAGGTGCACGCTGGAGAGGTGCAGATAGGTGCATATTGATGCAAGTACAGGTAGGTGCAGGTTGGTGCAGGTGCAGGTAGTGCATGTTGGTTCAGGTGTAGGTAGATGTAGGTTGCTGCAGGTGTAGGTAGATGCAGGTTGGAGCAATTGTACATAGGTGCAAGTTGGTGCAGTTGCAGGTAGGTGCGAATCAGTATAGTACAAGTGGATATAGGTGTATGTAGATGCAGGTTGGTGCAGGTGCAGGTAGGTGCAAGTTGGTGCAGTTGCAGGTAGGTGCGAATCAGTATAGTACAAGTGGATATAGGTGTATGTAGATGCAGGTTGGTGCAGGTGCAGGTAGGTACATGTTGGTATAGGTGCACGTAGGTGTGGGTTGGTGTAGGTGTAGGTATGTGCAGGTTAGTGCAGGTGTAGATAGGTGCACGTTAGTGTAGGTATAGGTAGGTCCAGGTTGGTACAGGTGCAGGTAGGTACAGGTGCAATTACAGGTAGGTGCAGGTTGGTGTAGGTGCAGGTAGGTGCAGGTTGGTACAGGTGCAGGTAGGAGTAGGTACAGGTACAGGTAGATGCAGGCAGGTGCACATTAGTGCAGGTGCAAATAGGTGCAAGTTGGTGCAGGTGCATGTGGTTGTATGTTGGTGTAGGTAAAGGTTGGTACAGGTGCAAGTAGATGCAGGTTGGTGCAGGTGCAGGTAGGTGCAAGTTGGTGTAGGTGCAGGTAGGTACGGATTGGTGTAGGTGCAGGTGGGTGCGGGTTGGTGAAGGTTGGTGCAGGTGTAGGTAGGTACAAGTTGGTGTAGGTGCAGGTAGGTGCAGGTTGGTGCAGGTGCAGGTAGGTGCACGTGTAAGTGCGGGTAGGTGCAGGTTGGTATAGATGCAGGTAGGTACAGGTTCGTGCACGTGCACGTACATACAGGTGCAGGTGTAGTAGGTGTAGGTTGGTGTAGATGCAAGAAGGTGCACGTTGGTGCAGGTGTAGGTAGGTGCAGGTTGGTGCAGGTGCAGGTAGGTGCACGTGTAAGTGCGGGTAGGTGCAGGTTGGTATAGATGCAGGTAGGTACAGGTTCGTGCACGTGCACGTACATACAGGTGCAGGTGTAGTAGGTGTAGGTTGGTGTAGATGCAAGAAGGTGCACGTTGGTGCAGGTGTAGGTAGGTCCAGGTTGGTGCAGGTGCAAGTGGTTGCATATTGGTGTAAGTATAGGTTGGTGCAGGTGCAGGTACGTACAGGTTAGTGCAGGTAGAGGTAGGTGCAGGTTGGTGCAGGTGCAGGTAGGTGCAGGTTCGTGCAGGTGCAGGTGATGCACGTTGGTATAGGTACAGGTAGGTGCAGGTTGGTGAAGGTGCAGGTAGGTGTAGGCTGGAATATGTGCATGTAGGTACAGGTTGGTGGAGGTGAGGGTAGGTGTGGGTTGGTGCAAGTGCAGATAGGTACAGGTTGGTGCAAGTGCTGGTAGGTAGAGGTTGGTGCAAGTGCAGGTAGGTGTACATTGGTGCAGGTGCAGGTAGGTGCAGGTTGGTGAAGGTGAAGGTAGGTGCAGGTTGGTACAGGTTGGTGTAGGTGCTGGTAGTGTAGGTTGGTGCAAGTGAAGGTAGGTGCAGGTTCGTGTAAGTGTAGGTACGTGCAAGTTGGTGAAGGTCCAGGTGGAAGTAGGTTGGTGTGGGTGCAGGTAGGAACAGGTTGGTGAAGGTGTAGGTAGGTGCAGGTTGGTGCATGTGTAGGTAGTTGGAAGTTGGTGGAGGTGTAGGTAGGTGCAGGTTGGTGTAAGTGCACGTAGGTGCAGGTTTGTGCAGGTTTGTGCAGGTGCAGGTAACTGCAGGTAGGTGTAGGTTGCTGCAGGTGCAAGTAGGTACTGGTTTGTGCAGGTGTAGGTAGATGTAGGTTGGTGAAGGTGCATGTTGGTGCATGTTGGTGCTGGTGCATGTAGGTGCAAGTTGGTGCAGGTGCAGGTAGGTGCAGGTTTGTGCAAGTGCAAGTATGTTCAGGTTGGTGCAGGTGTACGTAGGTGCACGTTAGTGCAAGTGTATGTAGGTACAGGTTGGTGCAGGTGCAGGTAGGTGCAGGTTTGTGCAAGTGCAAGTATGTTCAGGTTGGTGCAGGTGTACGTAGGTGCACGTTAGTGCAAGTGTATGTAGGTACAGGTTGGTGCAGGTGCAGGTAGGTGCAGGTTGGTGCAGGTGCAAGTAGGTACAGGTTGGTACAGGTACAGGTAGGTACAGGTTGATAGACGTGCAGTTTGGTGCAGGTTGGTACAAGTGTAGGTAGGTACAGGTTGGTGCAGGTACAAGTAGGTACAGGTTGGTACAGGTACAGGTAGGTACAGGTTGATAGACGTGCAGTTTGGTGCAGGTTGGTACAAGTGTAGGTAGGTACAGGTTGGTGCAGGTACAAGTAGGTACAGGTTGGTACAGGTTGGAACAGGTGCTGGTAGTACAGGTTAGTACAAGTGCAGGTAGGTCCAGGTTGGTGTAGGAAGGTGCAGGTTGTTGCAGGTGTAGGTGGATGCAGGCTGGTATAGGTGTAGGTAGGTGAAGGTTGGTGAAGGTACAGGTAGGTACAGGTTGGTACAGGTGTAGGTAGGTGCGGATTGGTGCAAGTGCTGGTAGGTGCAGGTTGGTGCAAGTGTAGGTAGGTGCAGGTTGGTGTAAGCATAGGTAAGTGCACATTTGTGCAGGTGCAGGTAGGTGTAGGCTGGTGCAGGTGCAGATAGGTACAGGTTGGTGATGGCACCGGTAGGTGCAGGTTAGTGCAAGTGCAGGTAGGTGCAGGTTGGTTCAGGTGTAGGTTGATGTAGGTTGGTGATAGTGCTAGGTGGTTTAGTTTGGTACAGGTGAAGGTAGATGCAAGTTGGTGCAGGTGCAGGTAGGTGCAGGTTGGTGGAGGTGCAGGTGGATGTAGGTTGGTGTAGGTGCAAGTAGATGCAGGTTGGTGAAGGTGCAGGTAGGTGCACGTTGGTGCAGGTACATGTAGGTACAGGTTGATGCAGGTGTAGGTAGGTGCAAGATGGTGCAGGTGCAAGTAGGTACAGGTTGGTGTAGGTGTAGGTAGGTGCATGTTGGTGCAGGTGTAGGTAGGTCTAGGTTGGTACAGGTGCAGGTAGGTGCAGGTTGGTGTAGGTGCAGGTCGGTACAGGTAGGTGCAGGTTGGTGCATGTTGGTGTAGGTACTGGTAGTGCAGGTTGGTGCAGGTGCACGTAGGAGCACATTGGTGCAGATGCAAGTAGGTGCACGCTGGTGCAGGTAAAGGTGAATGCAGGTTAGTGAAGGTACAGGTAAGTGCAGGTTGGTGAACGTGCAGGTAGGTGTAGGTTGGTGCAAGTGCATGTAGGTACAGGTTGGTGCAGGTGCAGGTAGGTACAGGTTGGTGCAGGTATAGGTAGGTAGAGTTTGATGCAGGTGCAGGTAGATACAGGATGGTGCAGGTGCAGGTAGGTGCTGGTTGGTGCAGGTGAAGGTAGGTGCAGGTAGGTGTAGGCTGGTGCAGGTGCAGATAGGTACAGGTTGGTGATGGCACCGGTAGGTGCAGGTTAGTGCAAGTGCAGGTAGGTGCAGGTTGGTTCAGGTGTAGGTTGATGTAGGTTGGTGATAGTGCTAGGTGGTTTAGTTTGGTACAGGTGAAGGTAGATGCAGGTTGGTGCAGGTGCAGGTAGGTGCAGGTTGGTGGAGGTGCAGGTGGATGTAGGTTGGTGTAGGTGCAAGTAGATGCAGGTTGGTAAAGGTGCAGGTAGGTGCACGTTGGTGTAGGTGCAGGTCGGTACAGGTAGGTGCAGGTTGGTGCATGTTGGTGTAGGTACTGGTAGTGCAGGTTGGTGCAGGTGCAGGTAGGAGCACATTGGTGCAGATGCAAGTAGGTGCACGCTGGTGCAGGTAAAGGTGAATGCAGGTTAGTGAAGGTACAGGTAAGTGCAAGTTGGTGAACGTGCAGGTAGGTGTAGGTTGGTGCAAGTGCATGTAGGTACAGGTTGGTGCAGGTGCAGGTAGGTGCAGGTTGGTGCAGGTATAGGTAGGTAGAGTTTGATGCAGGTGCAGGTAGATACAGGATGGTGCAGGTGCAGGTAGGTGCTGGTTGGTGCAGGTGAAGGTAGGTGCAGGTTGGTGCAGGTATAGGTAGGTAGAGTTTGATGCAGGTGCAGGTAGATACAGGATGGTGCAGGTGCAGGTAGGTGCTGGTTGGTGCAGGTGAAGGTAGGTGCAGGTTGGTGCAGGTGCAGGTAGGTACAGGTTGGTGCAGGTTATTGTAGGTGCTGGTAGTGCATGTTGGTGCAGGTTCAGGTAGGTATAGGTTGGTGCAAGCATAGGTAGGTGCAGGTTGGTGCAGGTGCAGGTGGATGTAGGTAGGTGTGTGTGTAGGTACGTACAGGTTGGTGAAGGTACAGGTAGGTGCACGTAGGAGCGTGCAGGTAGGTACAAGTTGGTGCAAGTGCGCGTAGGTGCAGGTTTGTGCAGGTGCAGGTACAGGTAGGTGGAGGTTGATGCAGGTGCAGGTAGGTGCTGGTTCGTACCAGTGCACGTATGTGCAGGTTGGTGCAAGTGTAGGTAGATGTAGGTTGGTACGGGTGGAAGAAGGTGCAGGTTGGTGAAGGTGCAGGTTGGTGAAGGTTGGTGCTGGTACACTTAGGTGCAAGTTGGTGCAGGTGCAGATAGGTGCAGGTTGGTGCACGTGCAGGTAGGTTTAGGTTGGTACACGTGTAGGTAGGTGCACGTTGGTGTAGGTGCATGTAGGTACAGGTTGTTGCAAGTGGACGTAGGTACAGGTTGGTGCAGGTGCATGTAGATGCAGGTTGGTACAGCTGCAGGTAGGTGCAAGTTGGTACTGGTGCAGGTAGGTGTAGGTTGATGTAGGTTGGTGATAGTGCTTGGTGGTTTAGTTTGGTACAGGTGAAGGTAGATGCAGGTTGGTGAAGGTGCAGGTAGGTGCAGGTTGGTGCTGGTGCAGGTGGGTCTAGGTTGGTGCAGGTGCAAGTATGTGCAGGTTGTTACAAGTGTAGGTAGGTGCATGCTAGTATAGGTACAGGTAGGTGCAGGTTGGTGAAGGTGCAGGTAGGTGCAGGTTGGTGCTGGTGCAGGTGGGTCTAGGTTGGTGCAGGTGCAAGTATGTGCAGGTTGTTACAAGTGTAGGTAGGTGCATGCTAGTATAGGTACAGGTAGGTGCAGGTTGGTGAAGGTGTAGGTAGGTATAGGTTGGTGCAGGAGCAGGTAGGTGCAGGTTGTTGCAGGTTGTTGCAGGTGCAGGTGGATGCATGATGATATAGGTGCAGGTAGATAGAGGTTGGTGAAGGTGCACGTAGATGCAGGTTGGTGCAGGTGCAGATAGGTGCAGGTTGGTGCAGACGCAGGTAGGTGCAGGTTGGTGCAAGTACTGGTAGGTGCAGGTTGGTGGAGGTGCCCGTAGGTGTAGGTTAGTGTAAGTGTAGGTAGGTGTAGGTTAATGCAGGTGTAGGTAGGTGCAGGTTGGTGCAAGTACTGGTAGGTGCAGGTTGGTGGAGGTGCCCGTAGGTGTAGGTTAGTGTAAGTGTAGGTAGGTGTAGGTTAATGCAGGTGTAGGTAGATGCAGGTTGGTGATAGTACTGGTAGGTGTAGATTGGTACTGGTAACGGTAGGTACAGGTTGGTACAGGTGTAGGTAGGTGCAGGTTGGTGCAGGTGCAGGTGGATGCAGGTTGGTGTAGGTGTAGGTAGGTGCAGGTTGGTGAAGGTACAGGTAGGTGCAGGTTCGTGCAGGTGCATGTAAGTGTACGTTGGTGCAGGTGCAAGTGTAGGTAGGTGAAAATTGGTGCATGTGCAGGTAGGTACAGGTTGGTGCAGGTGCAGGAAGGTGTATGTTGGTGCAGGTGTAGGTAGGTGCACGTTGGTGCAGATGTAGGTAGGTGCAGATTGGTACAGGTGCAAGTAGGTGCATGTTGGTGAAGGTTGGTGTAGGTACTGGTAGTTCAGGTTGGTACAGGTGTAGGTAGGTGCACGTTGGTGCAGATGTAGGTAGGTGCAGATTGGTACAGGTGCAAGTAGGTGCATGTTGGTGAAGGTTGGTGTAGGTACTGGTAGTTCAGGTTGGTACAGGTATAGGTAGGTGCAGGTTGGTACAGGTGCAAGTAGGTGCACGTTGGTGTAGGTACAGGTTGGTGCAGGTTGATGAAAGTGTAGGTAGATAAAGGTTGGTGAAGGAGTAGGTAGGTGCAAGTTGGTGCAAGTGTAGGTAGGTGCACGTTGGTGTAGGTACAGGTTGGTGCAGGTTGATGAAAGTGTAGGTAGATAAAGGTTGGTGAAGGAGTAGGTAGGTGCAAGTTGGTGCAAGTGTAGGTAGGTGCAGGTTGGTGCAGGTGCAGGTAGGTGCAGGTTGATGAAAGTGGAGGTAGGTGCAGGTTGGTGCAGGTATAGAGAAGTACTAGTTATTGTAGGTGCAGGTAGATGCAGGTTGGTGCATGTGCGGCTAGGTACGCATTGGTGGAGGAGCAGGTAGGTGCAGGTTGGTGCAAGTGCAAGTAGGTGCAAGTTAGTGTAGGTGCATGGACGGTATAAATTGGTGTAGGTCTAGGAAGGTACAGGTTGGTGCAGGTGCAGGTAGGTGCAGGTTGGTGCAGGTGCAGGTAGGTGCAGGTTTATGTAGGTGTAGGAAGGTGCACGTTGGTGCAGGTGTAGGTAGGTTCAGGTTGGTGCAGGTGCAGGTAGATGCAAGTTGGTGCAGGTGCAGATAGGTGCAGGTTGGTGTAGGGGCATGTAGGTGTACGTTGATGCACGTGCAGGTAGGTGCAGGTTTCTGCAGGTGCAGGTAGGTACAGGTTGGTGCAGGTGCAGGTTGGTGTAGGTCCAGGAAG
>SZWC01014196.1:49719-75994 GCA_023375785.1 Penium margaritaceum | reverse complement strand
ACTAAAGACCAACATGCGGACTTCGTGAGGTTGCAAACCAAACGAACCTAAAGTGTGGATCCCTCGTTCAAGGGTGATATGTTATCTTGGTTGCAATACCAAGAGCGGTTGGCAGCCTCCCATGTCGAGACCTTTTTCTAGACCGTTGCTAATGCGGCGCATTGACAAAGGATTATGGGTCCACACTTCTGGTTCTAAGGCACGCTTCAAAGACCGACTAGCGCGTGGTCTTGCAGGGCGCACTGGTAGAACAGGGACACAACCATCGGACGGCTCCATCTGCTCCATTGGCTCCATCGGCTTCTTCAGGTAGGGTGCACATACATGGCGGACTAGGGGACAAGGAACAGCTCTATCTACACTGGACAAGACCCTCGAGCCCCAACGGGATCAAGCTCTACCCCTTTTTTGAAGGTGGTACGACCCCGAGTCCGATCTCTTACGACGGCACCTGCATTAGGCGATCATCGGTGGGAGGGGTATGCAATGGAACCAACTGCACCTTTGACAACGGTCGCAGTCAGCAGCCTCATCAGCCTCATCGGCCTCAATGAAGCGAAGTAGCAGCAAAGCAGAAAAGACGAGAAACCGCAGGAAATGGCGGATCTGACTCAAGCCCGCCTTGAGGCGAGTCCAAATTCACGGGGACAGGTTTTCCCTTGTGGAAATGGCAGTTTCAGATTTTCATGAACGTGCGTGGCTACCTCGACATCCTAAAAGGGACCAAGATAGCACCCGGCGGTGTGACGGTGACAACGTATGCGACTGACCTTGCAGCATGGACGATGAAAAACAACATGGTTCTTGCCATTCTTGTGACGTCCACCAACGAGACTCAACACTCCCACATCATAGGATGCACATTGGCTGCCAAGGCCTACGCAAAGCTCTCACGCGTGCATCAATCGAACACCCTAGCAAACCCACTCTTCATCTTCCAATGGTTGATGTCGATGAGGGTGAGAGAAGGAGAATCGATACCGGATTTTTGCTGTCATTTGACAATGTGCTGCAGGAGGTCTTGCAAATGGAATGGAATATCGAATCCAACATGCGTGCCATGATTCTTCTAATGGCGCTGCCGGAAAGCTGGGGGTCCTTGATGACCTTATTTGGCGGTTGGAAGGAGGCAGATCTGAAGTACGAGGCTGTAACTGAACACCTCCGCAACGAGTCCATGCGACGTAGTGGCAGTGAGGCAAACATCTCAGCATATGCCTCTCGCTTCGGTGGACAAGGTGCAACCTCTCGCTCCATTCAAGGCAACAGCGGAAGAGGTGGCGGTGGAGAGAAAGGCAATGGTGGCGGGAAGAGTTCCAAGAAGCCCGGTAACTGTCACAATTGTGGCAAGGCTAGGCACTGGGCTAGGGACTGCCGTAGTCCCAAGAAAGAATGCGGGAACAAAGGTGGAAAGGAGAAGGAGCTCACCAATATGATCGCTAGGGGGCTTCCCATGAAAGGTGAAGCGATCATTAGGCCCGGGGTATTCGCCCTTGACTCGGGCACCAACCACCACTCATGAAAAGAGAAAGGTTGATTTGTCTCCATGGCCGAATCTGTCATGCGCATCAAGTGTGCAAACGGCGGCGTCGTCCAAGCCATCGGCAAAGGGGACAAGGTGATCACGTTCAATGTGAATGGTGCGGAGAAGGCGGTCAACCTTCAAAAGGTGGTGTACATGCCCTCCTTTGCAGCCAACTTGCTGTTTGTCTCACAAATCACCGACAACAACATGACAGTGGTGTTCACCAAGAAGGAAGCGGTGGCCCTAAAAAACGAGGACATCCAGATTTTGTACACCAAAGATGATCTTATGCTTCAAGTTCCAAGAGTCAACGGCCTCTACGTGCTTCAACCTAAAGTCACCAAGGCATCAGATGAGGGACTCACATCTGCCACCAAGACAGCGGCATCGGATCCAAAGGATGCACCACCGACGACCGTTGCGGCTGCCACATCAACCAAGGACACTAATGCTGAGCTGTGGCACCGACGTTTTGGCCACGTGGCCAACATCATGCTGCAGAAGATGCTGGAGCAAGAGGTAGTCCGCGGAATGGAAGGGTGCACCACGAAGCATGGCAAAGGGTGTACATTGTGTGAACCATGCCTCCAAGAGAAGGGAGAGAAGAAGCCGTTTCGGAGAGGAGGTCAACTAGCAGAGCATGTCTTGGAGCTGATACACAGTGACGTGTGTGGACCCTTCCGTATACCTTCTAACGGAGGAAGCAAGTACTTCCTGACCTTTATTGACAACCACAGCCACAATTTGTGGATCTACTTCCTCAAAACAGAGGGAGATGTCAAGGAGATGCTCCTCGAGTTCGTCGCCATGGTGGAGCGGTAACCGTCCAAGAAAGTGAAGACGCTTCGAAGTGACAACGGGGGTGAGTACGAGGCATGCAAGCCTTGGCTCAAGCCTCATGGCATCTGCCACGAGCAAACCACCTCTTACAACCCCCAAAGCAACGGCGTTGCCGAGAGGATGAACCAAACCCTGCTCGGCATGGTGCGAAGCATGCTCTTCGATGCCAAGCTCTGACGGAAAATGCAGGACACCTACGACGTGTAGCAACAAGGAAATGATACTGGGTCTGGGAGTGGAAGCTTCTGTGCAGGTGCAGATAGCTGACAGATGGATGACGTCATGACAAAGGAATGCAAAGGACAGGAGGAGCAAATGTGACGAGTGGACTGGATAGTCCGTGGGCGCGGTCCATTGTGGACGAGCCCAATTGACTTGAGAATCAGCAAATAAAGATGACGTGCCACAGCTGGAGATAGCGGGCAATAGCGGAAGTGATCAAGACGTCATAACGACGTAATGGAGAGCGGAGAGGGATGGCGAGTGGAATGTCTAGGTGCCACAGCCACAGATGGCGGTCAGGAGGCAAGTGAAGCTAATGAGTACTACAGCTTAGCAGCGGGCAATGGCAAGTAGAAGTGAGAGTGCCACGGCTTAGCAGCGGGCAACGGCAAGTAGGCAACTTGGGAAGAAGCGCCACAGCTCATAGGCGGGCTGAGGAATGAATGCAATGAAATGAATGAGATGATATGAATCAGGCAAACTAGTACATGAATCTAGTGAACATAAACAGAGGGTCTAGTCTAGGTGCTGGCTTCCGCGTCCTATGGTGGACGATACGTGTGTAGTTGCCATAGGCGTCATGTGGCGGTAGCTGCTGCTGGTGCTCCTGTCCCAGGTGGGGGGAGACGGTGCTGCGAAGTGGGGCGGTTCGGTGTTCGTAGGTCGCGTCCCCCAAGTGAGACGCAGCAGAGTGTTGAGGATCGAGAGATGCTCGGGACGTGGGGATCTTTGTGCTGGAGGGCCGGAGGGAGAGGGTCATGCACTGATGTTGTTGTTACGTGCGTACCGCACCGTTGCACTGGTTCGGTCCTGTCGGCTGGCGAGGTTGACTGGTTGCCGTCGGGGCTGTGACCGTTGGTCGGTCGCTTGGTCGCGTTGTTGCAGTCCACGGAGCTGAACACGAGCAGGAGATTTTCCTGGAATCTCTTAAGGTACCCTGGGTCAGGCTCCGCAGTGGTCATCATAGCATTTTCTTGATGTACCCGACCGGTATCTTGGTCTTGTGACATTAAAGTGGTTTTTCTGACACGAGTAACAAAAACACATCTGGTGTTTTTGCCCCGGAGGACCGCCGAGTCGCTCCTGTGGATAATCCACCGAATATTTGTAGTACATGTTTTTACTTAGGAACTTAGCCAAAATCCTGGCTCGGTGTTTGAAACTTAGACGTACATTTTCTTACTCAGGTACGTTGTCAAAATTCTGACTGCAGGTCTGCGGACAAGTTTCAAACCCTATCACACCCCATCATCAAACACAACCCAAAAGTGACCGAGGTGCGTCAAAACAGTGCACAGGGCCCCTCCATTATGTGCAAAAAAATCTGCGCCTTGGGAAGGGTGCTTTGTACGTGAAGGAAGACGTCACGGCGTGTGCGCACCATGGAGGTGTTAGGCGCTTCTGTGGTGGGTCAGACCTGCACTCCGACAAGAGTAACTTGGGATACACTTGGCCAAATCCATGGTTTGTTGTCTTGGAGAGCTCATGACCAGCCGTACAATTGTTGAAGTTATGTCTATGTCCAAGAACCCACGCCAAATTGCGTAATTCCCTTCGTAAAACGAAACTTCTCTAAATTCTTGCTCACATAGCTTGAGGCAACTAGAAAGCTCATGCTCACTCTCAAATTTTCATTAAAGGAAGACGTGAACCACAACAGATGCATCAGACAATTCTTGAACTACACCACATAGATTTTGTGACTGGTAATCTCATCAGGAATTCCAGGCTGATGTTGGCCCACTGTTCCCTCGGAATGGGTAGGGGTTGGAGTAGACCTGGTGGCCATGTGCGATGCAATTCTTGTCTCTAACAGGTGTCGCATGATTTGCAGAAGGCCACCACGTTGGTCTGCATCTTGTCCCACCTGTAGTGTTTTGCCAGCTTCTTGAGCATGTTTTCCTCACCGAAGTGTCCACGAGGACATGTGTCGTGGCATTCATCCACTAGCATTTTTCGTAGCTCCTTGTTTAGAGGAACAACAACCTGGCGAGTGAATCGCTGTCGCCGGTAGGGGTCCTCAAACCAGTTTTCTCTTTTTTTTTTACCCGCCAAACCCCTCGTAACCCTTCGCAAATAACCTCGCGAGATATGGATCTTGTTTGACAAGCAATGCGCTGATCTCGGCCATTAAATCTGGTTGTTGACTGAGAGCATCGGCCGGATATTTTTTTCCTGGCCGGTACTCAATGTCGTAGTCCGAGTTGGACTCGAGGAACTCCACCCATCGATTCTGTCGACAGCTCAGATCTGGCTGGGTCTTGAGATGTTTCAGTGCATGATGGTCTGTGCGGACGATGCATCGCCGGCATTCTAAGTAGCACCGCTACGTTTTGAATGTGTGCACAACTGCAAGAAATTCTTTCTTGTGCACCGCGTAGTTGAGTTCCAGTCCGCGTAGTTTTCTTGAGATGTACACGTCCAGGTTTTCTCTACCGCCGTTGCCTTGGACGAGAACAGCTCCGGTGGCTTGATCAGACACATTGGCGGCCATGATGTAGTCCATCCGTCGATCTGCCAATTGTAACGCTGGCACCGAGGTCAGAGAATTTCTAAAAGAGGCAAACACTTCTTGTTCACTTTCCTTCCAATTCTACTCAGTGGTTTTCCGGATGAGATCGGAGAGAGACACTGACACTCGCACATGGTCCTTTACGAATCAACGGTAGCAGTTGGAGAAGCCCAAAAATACCTGGACTTCCCGAACATTTATGGGCGTTGGCCAATCAGCGACCGTCTCCACCTTTTTTGGGTCAATGGAGATCCGTCCGCCGCCGATGATGTGGCCTTGCAACTTGATCAAACTGCGACAAAAGTTTCATTTAGAATGTTCTCTAAAGCAATTTCTCTCTTTGTAAAACTCCAAGAACTTTTTGGAGATGTCCATTACGCTCCTACGGGATGCAGTACTACACCAGGATATCGTCGAGGTAAACGACAACAAAGTCGTCGAGGAACGGGCAAAAAATGTTATTCATCACCGTAGTAAATATTGCGGGTGAATTTGTGAATCTGAACGGCATGACCGTGAACTCGAAGTGCCCATATCTGGTGTGGAATGCTCTCTTCTTGACATCTTGATCAATTGCACGGATCTGATGATAGCCGCTGTGTAAGTCAATTCAATTGAAAATTCAGGCCACGCGGAGTTGGTCAAAAAATTCATCTACTCACGGGAGGGGGTAGTGGTTCTTGATGGTGATGTCGTTCAACGCTCGGTAGTCCACGCACAGCCGCATCTCTCCAGTATTATTTTTCACAAAAGATAAAGGTGCTGCATAGGATAACGTGGAGGGTCGGATGAACCCTTACCCAAGCATTTCATCCAGCTGCTTCTTGAGTTTGGTAAGCTCTTGATCGCTCATCCAATAGGTCCCCTTCACCGTCGGTCTACTGCCTGGATTCAGGTCTATCTGATGGTCGATGTTGCATTGCGGTGGTAATGTTCAGGATAGTTTGCAGAAGAAACTCCTGTGAACTCCTTGATGAGCTCCGCAAACTCCTTTGGTACGGCTGCAAACCAAAGGAGTTGGGACCGTTGATGTGGCTTCTACTGATTCCACGTGGAATAGCCACGCTTGGGCCCCGTGCTTTAGGTATCGCTTGGCCATGTCTACAGATATCCACTGGCATGTTGTGACTACCACAGCTTCCTTGGTTGCTTCCACCTCTGCTGCTTCCCGTAACCGCTGCTGTGTCATGGGTCGCTCGACCAGAGGCAGGTGTTGCTTTTGGCCATTCATGCTGACGTATACCGCCCCGCTTTTCTAGTCAACCTACGGATTGTGCTGGTATAGGAGATCTCACCCAAGGATGATTTTTTGGTCGCTCATTTGATAGGTCCTCCAGACCGTTACATGGTGCAAATCTGCAATTTGTTGCTGGAGTGGTTTGCAAATTTGACAGATCTGCAGATGTGTGTCAACGGTTTTTCCTTCAAACAATCTCGGTTTGGTTTGCAAACCCAACTTCCAAACCATGTTTTTGCTAACGAAACTGTTCGAAGCTCCTCTATCTAGTAGTAATTCTTGGTACTATTATGCGAACTTTAGAACCTCCCGGTTCTACCCGTAACAGTATTGCCCGTTGGTCATCCTTGTACCCCTCGTAGAACTTTGTGATATAAGGAAACCTTGTTTTCATTGTGAGCTGCTCAGATCGGCGATCGGTTGGCACAAAATGTTCTGACCAGACAAGAACCTCCGTCTACTCTCGATGTTTGCCGTTTCCTGACTCTTTGGTTTTTTTTCTGTGACTTCTCCCCTTTTTGGCGTGCTATTGCCACTTTTGGCAGTCGCACAAGATATGGCCCGGCTTCCCACAAGTCCAGCAGAGCCATAGATCACGTTGATCGACATCATGAATCTCTATTGGAGATGAGGTTTCCACCAACTGTGACTTCCCACCACAATGATAAGCATCGTGGCCTTGGTTTTTCTAGCTGTCGGATTCTTGCATCCAAGCATTGTAGTTGGCGCTGTCAATGGGGTCGGCTGTTGCACACGTTTGCAGAAGGTCGTCTTGAATGTCATGAATGGTGATTGCTCGCCAAACATCCTGTTTGAGGCCATTGTTATCATAGAAACATAGTGTATCTGGGACGAGGTCACTGCCAGTGATGATTTTGCAAAAACGCTGAGTGTACTTTGCCACGTTGGACTACTGGCATAGGTGTTGGAGTTTGTACCGTGTTTCGTTTAGCCTCACAATGTGAGCAAGGGCAGTGCATGCAAAGTCGCTCCACGTTTCCGATGGCGTGAGAGAGTCGTGCCACGTCAGCTTTATCTACTGGGGAGGTAGTACGCCTACAGGCAACGATGTGAGAAAGGTCGCGTGAGCCGTTGATCCAGCTCCACAAGTGTCAAGCTACTATTGCATGGCGTTTAGAGAGGACCACCAACGCAATGCCATGCCACATAAAATTGAGGCCACGAGGTTCATTTTCTTTCTGTTGTGGTTGGCCACAGGAGAGGTGAAGGACACCTCCAAACTTGTCAGCCACGTCTTGACCATCGGTCCCGTGCAGGGAGTCAAACGGCTCAGGAAGTTCCGTTCCAATCTAGAGTTCACTTGAGAGTTATAAAATTCTCTCAATGAGCATAGCTTCGTGCGCACGACAAACTCAAAGCTCCTCCATCACTGCGTTGAGCTGTTGGAGCAAATGGGTATTGGGGCTCTCGGGTCCTGCCAAATTCTGGTACATGTCTTCATTGATTCACGCTTGTCATTTTGTGCCTCTCGTCGTGCCAAGTGTCGAACCAACGGGCTGCAACGGAGGCGTGGGGCTTACCAAGCTCAAGGGATCCATCACAGGATTGGCCTTCGGGTTTGCCAAGCCCGAGCAACATCAAAGGACCAAGGGATCAATCACTGGATTGGCCCAAAGGTATTGGGGCCAACGATGCTGCCTTTAAAGCTACAATTTATTTGGCTTCTCCTGATTCCATGTGGACTAGCCACACTTAGGCCCCATGATTTAGGTATTGCTTGGCCACGTCTAGAGATCTCCACTGGCATTTTGTGGCTACCACAGCTTCCTTGGTTGCTTCCACCTCTGTTGCTTCCCATAACCTCTGCTTTCTTGTGGGTCGTTCGACCAGAGGCAGGTGCCACTTTCGGCCATTAATGCTGATGTATACTGCCCCGATGCTCTTGTCAACCTACGGATTGTGCTGGTATAGGAGATCTTGCCTAAGGATGATTTGTGGGTCGTTCATTGGATAGGTCCTCCAGACCGTTTCGTTGTGCAAATCTCCAATTTGCCGCCGGAGTGGTTCGCGAATTTGACGGATCTACAGTCGTGTGTTGATGGTTTTTCCTTCAAAAAATCTCGGTTTGGTTTGCAAACTCAGCTTCTGAACCACGTCATTGCTAAGGAGACTGTTAGAAAATCCTCCATCTAGTAGTACTGCTCCGTAATCTTCAGCAGTTTTTACAACCTCTTGGTTGTACCCGTAGCTGTATCGCCGGTTGGTCATCCTTGTACCCATCGTCAAACTTTGCGATCTGAGGAACCCTTGTTGGCGATGTGAGCCACTCAGATGGTTGATGGGCCGGCGAAAAAATTTCCGACCGGACAGGAACCTCTGTGTCCACTCTCGACCTTTGCTGTTTCCGGACTCTTTGTTCTTTTTCTATGACTTTCCTCCTTTTTGGCTTGCTATTACCACTTATTGCAGTCGCCCAAGACATGACCCAGTTTCCCACAAGTCCATCAGAGCCATAGGTCACGTTGATTGATGGCGTCAATCTCCATAGGAGATGAGGTGTCCGCCGACTGTGACTTCCCACCGCCATGATAAGCATCGTGGCCTTGGTTCTGCCAGCTGTTGGATTCCTGCATCCGAGCATTGTAGTTGGCACTTTCAATGCGGTCGACTGCTATCGATGCTTGTAGAGGGTTTTCTTTGTCAGGGAATCCGCAGGATGCGGTTCCAACGTTTTTCTGATCATCTCTTCGTGGTCTACGTCCTCTGTTTTGGCGAATCTAAGACTGAGCGTGAGCTTTTTCGTTGACTCACGCTATGTGAGCATGAATTTCGAGACATTCAATTTGCAAAGGGAATAACGGCATTTTTCATTGCTTTTTATTCATCAACATGATCACAACACTTATAGGGCTGGTTATGAGATTTCCAACGCACTAAACCGCATGTGATCCGGCCAAGTGTAGCCTAAGTTACGCTTGCTGAAGTGCAGGTCTCACCCACCACAGAAACACCCAACGCCTCCATGACGTGCACACGCCGTGGTGCCTTCCTTTACGTGCGAAGTGCCTTTCCTAAGGCACTGACCATAACACGTGGTTTAGGGGTCCCCTGCACTGTTTCCATGCACCTCCCCCACTTTTGGGTCGAGTTTGGTGATGGGGTGTGACGAGCCATGAATTTCGGACGCCAAGCCATGATTTTGGCTAAGTCCCTGAGTAACAACCTGCATTACAAGATCCAGTGGATGATCCACTTGATCAGGTGGATTATCCACCGGACGCCTCGGCAGACCTTCTGGAGCAATTTCTCCAAATGGTGTTTTTGTTACTGGGGCCGGTCGATTATCCACTGGATTTCGAGTTGCAGCCGGCTCCCAGATTCGCTGCGCATACCCCAACTCTGGAAGGCCATATCTCCCTCGATACTTGTCCGATTCCGGCGAAACAGCTTTCACCGGATTCAGCGACTTGTCAAATTTAGGGGGAACTCATCCATGTAAGGAGCCGAGCAATCCTCGAGTTGCCAGATCCACCGGCGCGGAGTTTCCACTTTCTCGCGGCTTGTTGGTGCCTCCCGGCACACACTTGGGCATGCGGAGGGGCAACTTTTCAACAGTCTTGAGTGCCAAAAATGGTGATAACTCACCAAACCTCTTATTTGAGGCCATTTTTATCGTAGAAACATAGTGTATCTGGGATGAGGTCACTGCCTGTGATGATTTTGTGGACATACCGAGTGTACTTTGGCACGCTGGACTGCTGACATAGGCGTTGCTGTGTGTACCGTGTGTCAGACTCACCGTCGTTTAGCTTCCCAAAGCAAGCAAGGGTAGTGTGTGTGAAGTCGCTCCATGTTTTTGGTGGCGTGAGAGAGTTGTGCCACGTCAGATATATCTGCTCGAGAGGTAGTACGTCTACGGTCGACGATGCGAGAAAGGTCGCGTAAGCCGTTGATCCAGCTCCGTTAGTGTCGTGCTGCTGTTGGATGGCCTCAAGAGAGGACCACCAACGCAAATACATGCCAGGTAGAATCGAGGCCGCAAGGTTAAATTTCTTTTTGTCGTGGTTGGCCCTAGCAAAGGTGAAGTACACCTCCAAACTCGTCAGCCACATCCAGACCATCGGTCCCATGTAGCGGAGTCGAACGTCTCAGGAAGTGCCGGTCAAATCCGGGGTTCACTTGAGAGTTATGAATTTCTCTCAATGAGCACTGCTTTGTGCGCACGAGAAACTCAAAGCTCCTCCATCACCGCGTTGAGCTGGTGGAGAAAATGGGTACTGGGGCTCTCGATTCCTGACAACTTCTGGTACATGTCTTCATTGATTCACGCTTGTCAGCCGGTGCCTCTCGTCGTGCCAAGTGACTACCCAATGGGCTGCGGTGGAGGCGCAGGGTTTGCGGAGCCCAAGGGATCCATCATTGGATTGGCCTTTGGGTTTGTCGGTGCTGCACCATTCACTGCGAAAGTTGTCACTCATGCCTGGTTTGCTTGGAGAGCGTCATTGTTCGTGTGCGCTGATCCGCCATTGCCAGAGTACTTGTCAGTGACTGTTACTTGTCGCTGGATGCAATTGCTATGTTCACCATTGTCGTTGTGAAGTTTGTGAATTCATGGATGGTGGAGATGTGCTGAGGACTTGTGCAAGGTTGTCACCAGGTAGTTAATGCGTCAGTTGCCCCTCCAGTACCAATGCGCTCTGATACCAAGTGTTACATCCAGCAGAGCGTAGGTGGTTCACATGGATGAGGTACGGGACAAAAGACAATTTGTATCTAGCAGTAAGTGCACTTTGATGAAAAGTGTTAAGTTTTTCGAGCACATGTATACATTGCTGAGAAGGAGAATGAGGTATATGTTGGGTCATCGGCATTCGAGGCAAGCGCTACATGCGAGGTTGCATCATGAGTGGCTAATTCAAGAAGCTCTGTTGAGAAGTCAGGAGGCTTCAGGAATATCATGACGCTTCTTCATAAAAATTTAGCGTCATCGAGAAGTCGACCGAACAATATCAAAATGTCAATATAAAACTTCTGTCGATCATTCTAGAGAGTGGTCAAAGTTGTCTGTTCTTCTGGAACAAAACACCGGAGGTCGGGGGAGTTGGGCAAAATTCCCTTGGATTCGTATGTTAAGGACGTAAAAATACCCCGTCATGGTCCAACATTGAGAACGACGCTCGTATTGCAATTCAGTTTGCTCTCCGCCGCCGCCCCTCATGGGAGGAGTGACTTCAGAAAGGAACACAAAAAAGGCAAGCCCAAGTGGCTTAGTGGTTAATGGTATCTATCTCTAGAGGTAAGGGTCCGGGTTTAGGTCCCGCAAGTTGCCTTGAGGCAAGGCAGAAATCTTGCCTCAAGGGAGGTAGAAACTAGGTGGTACAAAGCTAGCTCAACTTATAGAGTTCCACTCGAAGGCTCTAGAAGGCTAGGGTAAGGTCCAGGGAGGGGCGGCACCATCTAAAAGGAGTAGCTTGGTCCATGAGGTATATAGAGGTTGCCTAGAATTCTGGATACCTTCCCACCTACTAGAAGCATGTTGAGGAATCTAGGAAGGGGCAGAAGCTTCTAGAGGAGGGAAGGTGTCAGGAAACTGGAGCAAGTCACGAAGGCATGAGGATGGCTGGAAACGTGCAGGAGGAAGGTTCGATGAAGGAGCGGACTACTGACGGCTTGCTGATGTCACAGACTGATCAGTGTGATGTGAGTAGAACCTGGAAGACAGCTGATAGTTGATGAAGGAGCGACGGAGCGGAGGTGACGAAGCAAGATTCATGAGTGGGGGCGGTGCCAGAAGGCACGAGCCGATCCTTATAACAATGTGTGCCACAGTTCTAGGTGCGGGCTGCCAGCGGGGCTAGCCACAGCAACCAGGAGTGGGCAGCCGAGTCCTTGAATGGATGAGTGAGCGGATGTGGAATTGCTGAGAGCGCCACAGCAGAGTGAGGCGGGCGCGACGGAGCAAAGTGACGGAGCGGCAATGAAGATGATAACGCTTGAATTCCACAGCCAAGGCGTGGGCAGCAGAATGATGAAGTGCGCCACAGCACAGAGGCGGGCAGCGCAAATGGAGATGGTGTGCCACAGCCAGAAGCGGGCAACGGAAGAGAAACCGAATAACTTGATAAGAATAGGAAAACTGTACATACAAGGTCAGAGTGATATATACTATGCTAGCACCTGCTGCTTATGCTGGTAGCTCTTACGGTAGCGGCTGCCAAGCCTATTCTGCTTCTGCTGCTACTTCTGCTACTTACATAGTTACAGTGATTTGTGTTGTGTGCCCTTAGCACGTTCATCTTCTGCGGGCGGGTATGGTGTAGAACGTGCGCACACAGTACCGTGGAAGTGCGGGGCCGCGGGGTGCATCGGATTGTACTTTGTCGTGACTCGTGGACCGAGCCGCAGGTAGGGCCCATCTTCGGCACGTATCTTGGTTGAGCCGTTTACCGGCAGTGGTCGGTGCCGGTTGTATGGTTCCGTTTGACGGTTGTGCGCCGACCGTTTGTGCTTTGCGAGAGCTTGAACCTGGTGCAGTTCTTGTTTTCTTTTATCCCGGACCAGGGTGCAGGTGCAATGGACCGGTTGGGGATTGTACCCGGTGAGCCCGGGTTAGCACATGTCATGTGGCCATTGTTTGTATGATTCCAACAGAAAGGATGCCTTCCTAGGTGGGAAGAGGACAGCCTACCAAGTGACACTCTATAACATGTAGAATCTGCTAGGAAGCTTCACATCCGGCATGATTTGGTGTTGTGGAAAGCTTAGATAAGTGGCTGTAAAATGCCACTGCTTGTGAGCATTGATCAATAGTTCATTCCCAGTCATTTGAGGTCACAACTCTTGCCAAACTCTCTGACCAGTTTTCTACCATCCTCGGAACCAGTTGTGTTCACAGTTTCAGGGTTAATTCCCCTGGTCATTCAGTGTTTTTTACCCCTGGCATGGATCAAAGGCCACTAAAAAATGTGTGTACATATGTGTGTGGGGGGGGGGGGAGTGGGCGGAGGGGGAAGGGTGTGTGCCGGTGTTTGTGTGTCAGTGCATCTAGGTGTATGTGCCTCTGGGCATGCATGTGTGTGTGCGGATGTCCTTGCCCATCTGTGTGCAGCCATGTTGCCTTCAACTTCCGACTTTCAGAGTCTAAGGCAGAGTGGCTAAGTTGACTGATGCAAACTTGGAGTTGACTCCACCTTTGGTGACTGCCCATGTGCAGCACGGCGGGGCTACCATAGCCAGAATGATGTTAGATACGGCAAAAACACTTCTGGTTCATTTTCGGCGATTGACCTCGATGCAACAGGAGGTGCCTTTTGTAATAGACCATATGAGGGGGAGTTTGGTGCCAACGATATTGCACACCATCAGATTTGTGCAATAATAATCTGCAAAGGTTGCGCTCGATGCCTTGGAAATGGCCCGCCATTGGCCGGTATGCACCGCTGAGTTAATGGTCCAATCCTGTTGTTTGGAACAAGTTGTTACAAAAGCTGAGCCACTACATCATGTGTTAATATTATGGGAACTAGTGGGTGTGGAGACACCCTTGAGGATGCGTAACTCTCATTGAAGCACGCTACCAGTGTTTGGGCAGCCAATAGACACGTTCGAAACACAAGGATCATGGATGTGAGTTGGCAGAACACGTCGTATTCAGTATAACTAAATTGAAACACTTTTATGTTAGTCAGAATAGTGAAATTAAATCAGATCCTTATAGCCTGTGATCTAAGGTTTCCAACGCATCTAAGCACGCCCAAATCGGAGCAGTAGAGCCCCTGCCACGTCCGTCAAAGTAACTCTTGGTGGTGCTACCCACATTGCCTTGCTCGCTCGGCAACGGGAGGCGCTTCGACGATGACTCGTCGGAGCACCTTTCCGCACCCAGAAGTCAAGGTGACTTTCATCCTGGTCAAGGAGATCCTTCTAGTTACTTCTTTTATGCCCCTAATGAATTTGGAGCTCGTTGAAGACAAACTCGGATCACTAGCGTTGGATTATCCCGTCACCCATGGCAAGTACCAGATTCCACCCGCCCAACACCCGAACTTTGAGCTAGGCTAACTTCCTTAATACTCACTCAAATCGAGCGATTCAAAGCTCAATCCTGAAATCCAAATCTAAACTCAGATCATATGTTCGACCACTCCTCAGTGGTTGAACCAGGGAGTACGATCAATGGCACTCATGGAAAGGGGCACACCATGTCAACAATCTCCCCCTTGCACCGCAACCTTGATGCAGTGTCTTTGGAACATGTGGCATTTTAAACTTCAACTGCGTAAACCAAGCTCCATGCAGCTTTCTTTGTGCCTGTCCTTGGGATGTGTTTTGTTCATGGCGTCGGCGAGCATGTTCTTAGTGCCACAATGCACAATAGCCGCATCTCCCTTTGCCACCAAGTCTTGTGCGTAGTAATGCCGGATCTTGATGTGCTTGGTCCTCCTGTGCAGCACTCGGTTCTGGGTCAGGCTGATGGCACTCATGTTGTCCACATTGAGTACCGTCGGCTTCCTTTCATGCACCCCAATCTCTTTAAGCAGCTGTCACAGCCACACCACCTCCTTTGCGTCTTCCGCAAGCACAATGTACTCCGCTTCGGTGCTAGACAATTCCATAAAGTCCTGCTTCCTACTTGTCCATGATACTGCTACACCACCAAGCACAAACACGTATACTGACGTTGATTTTCTGTCATCCACATCACCAGCCAGTCAGCATCGGAGTAGCCGACTAACTTGAGGGAGTCATCAGGTGTGCCCCCTCCAAAAATGAGCCACGACTGTTTTGTCGCCTTGAGATAGCGGAGGATCCGCTTTACCGCTTGCCAATGCAGCGGCCCGGGGTCAGCAGCGTAGCGACTTACTTGGTCCTCCACGAAGGCCAGGCCAGGTCGCGTTGCCACCATGGCACACATGATGCTCCCCACCGCTGACTGGTACGGCACACCTGCCATCTCCTCCTTCTCCTCATCCGTGCTCGGCCCCATGCTTGAGCTCAGCTCACATGTGGTGGTCATGGGTGTGCCCATGGGGTTGCACTCCTCCATGTTGTAGCAGAGGAGCACCTCCTGAAAATACTTTGCCTGCCCCATCTCCAGCATGCGTGCCTTGCGGTCCCTCTTGCTTGCGACGCCAAGGTAGTACTCGAGCTCGCCCATGCCGGTCATATCGAATTCTCCGCCCTGCTGCCGCTTCAGGTTCACCAACTCCTCCATTTCTGATGACACAAGGATGAGGTCATCCACGTGAAGGACCACAATCTGGTGGAACCCCGGCTGCTTCTGCACGTACACGCTCTGATCCACCTTCCAGCGCTTGAAGCCAAGCTCGGCCATAAAGCCATCCATTTTCAGGTACCACATGAGTGGTGCTTGCTTCAGCCCGTATAGCGCCCTGCAAAGCCGACACACCTTTCTTGGCGACACATCCACCCCTTCCGGCACCTCCATGAGGACCTCCTTGTCCAGGTTGTTGTTGAGGAATGCGGTTTTCACGTTGATTTGGTGAACTTTGCAGTAGTCGTGCACCGCCGCCACCAAGAGGATGGAGCGAATGGAGGAAAATTTTGCCAACGGTGCAACGGTTTCATTGTAGTGTTTACCCTTTTGCTGGGCATACTCCTTCGTAAACAGTCGTGCCTTGTACCGCTCCACCTTCTCCTCCTTGGTGAGCTTCTTCCTAAAGATCCACTTGGAGCCGGTGATTTCTGCGCCCTCCGGCCTGTCGATCAACTGCCAAGTGTAGTTCTCTTCATGGAAGGTGAGCTCAGATCTTTTGGCTCCCTCCCACTCAGCCCCATCCTTCCGCTGCAGCGCCTCCTTGACAGTCTCAGACTACTCTTGCACAAAGAACGCTCAAGCAAACCCAGTGCAGATGCCCTCCGCAGCATCGTACCATTTTGCCGTCCTCCTTGCACTTCTCCAAGGCTGTTGTTGTTAAGGCTGCTGCTGGTGCTTCTCTTGATGTTGTTGTCCTCTCGCGGTGCCACTCGCACTGCTGGCCTGCTCCCCCTCTCTCAGGGACCGTGGAGATGCGGGCTCACTCCCCGCCTCCTCATTCAGCTCCACCACTGCCGGCGCTTTGGACTCATTGTCCCACTCGGCTGAATGCAAATCAACCGCTCTTCCATCCCCCGGATGGTTCCCGCCGCCTGGAGCCGATGGGATATCACCTTCTTTTGCGTCCTCCGATGTCTCCCCCTCAAGGAGTGGCAGCCACTCCCCAATCTTTGAGAGACCCACGTCCTTGTCCGTCCAACGGTTGGCCTCGTCAAATGCAACGTCGTGACTCTTCACAATCTGCTGCCTCCGCGGGTCAAAGAGCCAATACGCCTTGCTCCCACTGTCGTACCCGACAAAGATGCACCAGCGATTCCGTGGGTCCAGCTTGCCCCGTCCCTCTAGTGCTTGCACAACAGCATGTGCAATACAGCCGAATGTGTGGAGGTGAGCCACGGTTGACTTCCTCCCACTCCACACCTCTTGTGACATCTTCCACACCTTGGATTTTGCGTCTTTTAGCAGCTTTGTCAGCATCAGATTCATGATGTACGCCGCTGTCCGTGCCGCCTCATCCCAGTAACTTTGGGCAAGACCAACATCGCTCAACATGGACCGGACCATGTTGAGGATAAGGCAATTTGCCCTCTCAGCGACGCCATTCTGTTGCAAAGAATGTGGGGTAGTTTTCTTCCACACAATCCCCTTGCTCTTCATCCATGCCGAGTAGTCCTCGTACTCACCGCAGTTGTCGCACCGGAATGCCTTCACCTTCAACTCTGTTTGCCGCTCCACTGCCGCCACAATTTCTTGCATGCATGAAAGACATCGCTCTTCCTCTTAATGATGTAGAGGTAGAGCTTGTGGCTGTGGTCGTCGATGAAGGTGAAAAAGTAGCACACCCCACCAATGGAGGGCTTGAACGGTTTGCACATATCTGTGTGCACCACCTCTAACTTCGCTGATGCTCGCGTCCTTTTGCCATCAAATGGCTGCCATGTCACCTTGCCGACCACGCATGGCTCGCACATGGCATCCTTGGCTGCGTCGAGGCTCTTGACCTCAAGACATCGTACCAATTCCTTCTTTGCCATGTCCCTCACAGTTGAGGGAGCAATGTGACACAGGCAATGGTGCCCTAGGTCTAGGTCTCCATCGTCCTTCTTCGCGAGGTGGGCAATATCGGACCCCACCGAGCTGCCGAGTATCTTTGCACGTAGCAGGTACAAGTCGTCCTTTCGCTTTCCACGTGAAATCACCTCGCCGTCCCCCTCCTTCCGGATGATGGCCTCCTTCTTGTTGGAGACCACCTCAAGCCCCTTGTTAGTAAGGCGGCTGACTGACAGAAAATTTGCCCCAAAGTTGGGCATGTAGAGCACATCGTGAATTCTACTCATGATAGCCTCCCCGTCCACATCCACCGCGATGCAAATGTTGCCTTTACCTACAGCCAACTCTTTTCTTCCGTTGGCCACCTTCCTGCACCGTTCCGAGGCACGATAGGTGTCAAATGGTGCCCACTTGCATTCCGTGTGGCGGCCTGATCCAGAGTCAACCACAGAGACTCCCGGATCTGTCAAGTCGGTGGACTCCTTTGCCATCATTGCACGGTCGTCCTTCTTTCCAGCTTTCCCCAGCTGGTCCATCTTTCTGTTGGGGCAGTTGCATGCGTAGTGGTCTTCTTTGCCACATGCGTAGCACTCTCCCTTCTTGTCACCTTGGTGTCCTGCTTGGCACCCTTCCCCTTCTTGCCTCCCCTTCCACTTTGAGGGTGGACAGCATAGGCGGAACTTGATGTTGCCACTCTCTCCCACCGTACCGCATCCATTCATTTGGGACATACTCAGCCACCTTTGGGTACTTCAGCTCATTGGCGGACCAACCGCCTATGACGGTGATCATGGGACTCCAACTGTCTGGCAAGGCCAGGAGGAGGATCATGGATTGCAGTTAAGGGTCGACCTTCCACCCAGTGGCTACGCACTCGGCAGTCAGGGACTCAATCTGCTGCAGGATCTCCATGATGTCATCGCCTTCTCTGGCTTGGAGGGTGACAAGCCTCTTGAATTCAAAGAGCTGGTTAGAAAGGTTGGTAGACTGGTAGATGGTACACAGCTTCTTCCACGCCTTTGTGGCCTCCGTGCATCCTTGAATGAGTGAACGCTGCATCGATGAAGCGCATACACAACGAAGTCAAGTGTCTTCTTGTTGTGCTTCTTGTATGTTTCAACTTCCTCGGGTGTCGTGGTATCCGGAGGGGCAGTTTCTCTACCATTTACCAGCTCAAGCAGGCCCTTGTCATCAAGGTAGACCTCAAACCCCACCTCCACAAGTGGAAGCCAAGCCCGTTGAACATCGAGATGGCGCCGATGCTCTCTTTCTCGGTCGGTGCCATGGCGTGCGGCGATAGTGTGAACGTTATAAATCTAAGGTCTTTCTAGGCACATGGGCCCATAACCCTTTGTTGACACTAGTGGGTATTGAGGCACCCTCAATGATGCCTGGGTCTCACTGAATCACGCTACCAGTGTTTGGGCAGCCAATGAACACCTTTGGTGAAGAGTGTGGAGCATAAGGATCACGGATGTGAGTGGAAAGAGCACGTCAAATTCAGTAGAACTGAATCAAAATACTGTTTTGTTATTTATCTTAGTATGATTACATGATATCCTTACATCTTGTGATCTAAGCATTCCAACTCATCCAAGAATGTCCAAATCGGAGCTGTAGAGCCCCTGATTTGGCCGTCGAAGTAACCCTTGGTGGAGCCGTCCACCTTGCCTTGCTCGCTAGGCCACAGGAGGCACTTCGACGATGACTCGTCGGAGCGCCTTTCCTCGCCCAGAAGTCAAGGAGAGTTCAATCCTGGTAAAGGAGATCCTTCTAGCTATTTCTGTTAAGCCCTTTGTGCATTTGGAGCTTGTTGGAGACGAACTCGGATCACTGGTGGTAGATGATCCCGTCACCCATGGCAGGTACCAGATTCCACCCGCCCAACACCCGAACTTTGGGCTAGGCTAAAGTTCTGAATACTCACTCAAATCGAGCAATTCAAAGCTCGATCCTTCATGGAAAAATCCAAGGAATTTAAATCTAAAATCAGATCAGGTTTTTGAACACTCTTCAGTGTTCAAACCAGGGATTAAGATCAACGGCACTCGTGGTAAGGGACACACCATGTCAACAAATACAGCCTATCCACTCCCCCTCCCCCCCCAAACCCAGTTCCTGCTTGTCAGGTGGACACTGCCTGTCACCTTTGCCCTATTCTAAGTAGCTGCCTGACATTTGCCAAGGCTCACTTTCACTTTTCTGGGAGCCTGCTGCTCCCAGCTCGTACTCCCAATCCAGTCTCCCAAACCCAGCCCTGGCGTCACAATGAGCACCATCGAACTCAGCATCCCAGAGCTCCCATACCATTTCAGCAATAATGAAGAAGTCAAATTAGTAGACAGTTACGGAAGCAATATTTGAAGGATGATAACAAGGTTCACCTCCCCAAAGAACAACCTTGGTACCATGACTCAAGACCACTCTTGAGCCAAGAGAACCGAGTTGCCCCTAATAGCACGACGCACGTCGCTACGCATATGGCTAGCGCAATAAAGCCAATGCAAGATGTTTTATCCAGGTCTGCAATGTTTAAGGAGGATTTTAGTTCCCTTCTAATCAACTCAAGAACAGGCTACTTTCCACACTGCTCTCCCTTTGAGTTCCATGACCTGCCAACCATGTCATTGCTTTACTATTCGCCTTTCGCCTCCACCGTCACCTTTGTCTTTGCTGATCGTTCATCCTTTGTCTCCACCGCTCACCTCTTTACCATGTTTTTGCTCTGCTCTCCGCTCTCCTGTGGCTCTGGCCACCTTGCATGCGGCTTCCTTGATTTGTCTCTAATGCTCCTTTGCTCCTCAACCCCTGTCGTTGCTCTCACATCCTGTATCCGGCCATCTTCAGCCGTTCCAGTGACTATCTGCCTCGTGCTGCTTCCGCCGTCTCCGTCTCCAGCCATAGTGAATTCCCGCATCCCCTTCACTCTAGAAGAACTGCATTCACATCACTTCCGTACCGCTCTTCTCCATTCAAAACAATGAAATGGTATCAATGCACCTGGTTTGTAATCCGTCAGTTGCATTTTTTTTCTTTCTCCCATTTCCGGCTTTCCAGCTTTCCCAGCATTTTCCCCGTATCTTCCATTCGGCTTCACCTTCTCATGGCGCCCAAGACCGCGGCGACCCAATCCATGCAAGACCTACCTGGATATGTATGGGTACACCCAAATCAGTAACCCAAAGCTCGTAGCCCCGACTGTCAACCAGCGGCCGTCAGCTCAGTAGCTCTTCTCGCATCGCCGTCATGCTCCACCTTTAGCAATAGCTTTGCCTTTCTTCGGCAGTCGAGTCTTCAGTGTCTCCACTCGCAGTGGCAGCTTCTGCAACTTCTCCATCTTCTTTTGCTTCATTGGCTTCATGGGCTTTGTCAGCTTTCTTCGGGCCTGGGCGTCCTCCCTGCCCCCAAGAAGTAGCACCATCTTTAGTGTCTTCACCATTCTTCGAGCCCAGGTGTCATCCCTACCCCCAGCTACAACAGCCTCTTTGGCTTTTGCCGGCCCTTGATTTAATCCCTTCCCCCAGTAGTAGCAGAAGCTCAGCCTTTTTGTTGGGCCCGGGCACGGTCCTCGCCCCTAGACAGCAGGAGCAGCACACTCCAACAGACATAAGTTCCACGAAGATGCATTTTCACCATCTTGTCATCGTGCACATGGTTTTTCCCCTGCCCCTAGCCAGACAGCCAACAGCAGTGGTCGAACGGGTTTAAGTCCCACTCCTGGCATCCTTGTTGACGCGCTTTGTCTTCTTCTTCTTCTGGTGTCACACATAGCTCACCCCTATGCCCATTCCAGCCACTCAACGGACTTAAGTTCCATTCTGGGCATCCCCATAAAGAAGCATTCACTAGCTTTTGTCTGCTTTCTTTTGTGTCGCACGTGGTTCGCCCCTGCGCCCATTGCTACGCGCCAACAGACTAAGTCCCACGTTGAGCATCCCCATGGAGTCACTTCGTCAGCCAATAGTAGCATCAGCATCAGCTTCAACTCTTGCGATGTGAAACCAGTAGCTGTACCCTTGTTGCATTGTACTCCCCTTCGTAGGAGCAGCCATCCAACGGATATAAGTCCCCAGCTGGGCATCCCTGCAGACGTGCTTTCATGCACATCATGCTTGGTAGCTGTCCCTGCACCCACCACTATCAACAACAGCAACAACACCCTCACCAAACACTTTCCATGTGCCCGGTAACATCACAACCACTCACACTTCCACTTGCTCCTCCCTTCACAGTGCATTGGAAAAAGCTTTCCCCTTGCCGATTATACTCCCTTCCTATGTTGCACACTCATCACCAACTGAATGATATCCAATTGTGGGCCTAATCCCCTTGAGGCCATGGTGGTCACCTCACTGTATCGCACCATCAGTCATAAACTTTTCCCGCCAAGTTCCTATTATTCACTTCAACGAAGAAGGAACAAATAATTACGATGACTGTTACAATGCTCTTTCAATCACCACGGGCATTGTTTTGTTCCGCACCATCAAACTCTTGAATCTCGTCAACACTAGTTGTGGCTATCGCCACATTAACCTGGAAAGCTTTGATACCGGTGAATACTGAAGAGACTACTTCCACACTGAAGATCAAGCTCTGACAATCACATACCTTACAACAGATATCCCATTTGATGACTTTCCTCGGGCATATGATCAAAAGACAGTTGATATCCCCGGACTGTTGCATGGCATCCAGCAACAATGCTTCAACTTGCAGTGTCCTTGACTCTGTCACACACCAACAGCATTGCCTTATAGCATCTTAGATTGACATCTCCCTCTTCCTCTACCTCCTCCACCATTGAACAATCTTCCTCCTGCACCAGCCAATGACTGAGTCAGCTTCAGAAGGGGTGTCAGAAGTATAGAACAAGCTAACTAAGTACCGGAAGCAATACTCAAAGGCTAACAACAACGTTCACATCCTCACAGAACTACATTGGTACCATGACTCGACACCACATCAAAGCGAAGATAACCGAGTCATCCCTAATAATGCGATGCATGTCGCGACACATATGGATAGCGTAAAGAAGCTGATACTAGATGTTTTATCATGTTTTGCTATATGTAAGGAGGATGTTCATTCTCCCCCAATGAACTCAAGAACATGTTTCTTTCCACATTTCTCTCCTTTTGAGTTCCGTGGCTCGCGAGCCACAATATTTCTTTACCGATCGCCTTTCGTCCCCACCATTACCTTTATCTTTGCTCATTGCTCATCCTTCTTATCCACAGTTCAGCTCTCTGCCATTCCTTTGCTCTGCTCTGTGCTCTTGCCTGGATCTTTCCACCTTGCCTTCGGCTTCTTCACTTTGCCGCTCCCGGTCCTCCGCTCTTTGAGCTCAGCCGCCACTCTCGCGTCTCATCTCCGGCCATCTTTGGCGTTTCCAGCAACTATCTGCTGTCTCCATCTCTAACCACGGTGCATTGCCGGGATGCCTGCAGAAATGCAACTGCATTTCTGCATCGTTTGCTTCGCTCCACTCGCTTCAAAATTCTAACAGTTTACACCGTCTCTGCTCTCAGGAGACCTGCTCGTGAAGGCCCTGTCAAATTAATTAAAGCAAGTCTGATATCCCTCTGGTTACCGTGGCTTCTCCTGTGGGGCTTGTGGGATTATGTATGCTGGCGGGAGTGGTCGCATGTGTACGTACCTAATATCAACAAGTGCATGTATGCTCCCGCCTCCGTCCATGCTCTTTTGGGCCTACCACTCGTTGTGCCAGGGCCTTCCCATGGCTTCACTGGAGCAGAGGAGGGAGTGCACCGAGGTGATGGGGAATGTTTGTGCATGAAGGTCCATGCTGCAAACTATGTGGAGAGGGTGGCTGAGAGGGAAAGGAAGGAGGCTTAAGAGGTACCTGGTCTTGCAGAGTTGAGCGATGACAAGGAGGAAGAAGAGGCAGCCATGGGTGAGGCGGAAGTGCAGGCTCGTTGCTCCAAAAACATTCTCCTAATGCCCTCCAGCCCTTCTCCATCTGTTGCTACTGTTAAAAAGTGTGTGCAAACCAGCGTGCGTGATGATAAAGAAGATAAAGCTAAGGCAGAATGTATGAAGGTAGTGGTGAAGGTGATGGAGAAGGCTGCGCTGCCCATCTTGATTTGCCGTGAGCGTGCTGTGCTGGAGTTGATTGATGCAGCCAGGCGCACTACTCCAACTTTCAGGTTACCTTGCCGAGACTCCATCACCGGCATTATCCTCCCAGCACTTGACAAGGATATGGGGGAACTGGAACAGCTGTTGAGAAGTGGGTGGGAGATCTTTCGGGTGTCCATCGCGGTGGATGAGTGGTCAGATATTCGGATCAGGCCCATTTACCCCGCAAGGGTGTCCAATTCAGGGGGGGGGGGGGGGGGGGGGGGGGGGGGGGGGGGGGGGGGGGGGGGGGGCACTGCACACCTGTTTACACAAGATGCCAGCGGAATTATGCACGACTCTAGCCATGTCATGGCAGTCATTAACCAGGAAATTCAGGAGGTGGACCTAGAGAACGTAGTGATGGTGATCACCAACAACGCCAGCACCATTAAGAGGCCTTTGCGGAATGTACCCAGCCATATCTTTCAGCAGTTGTGTCGCTCACAGCCTGGATCTCGACCTGAAATGCATGGCCAAGATGTAGTGGGTGGGGGTGATCACTAGGAATTGTGAGACGATGGTGGGAATCTTCAGGAACAAGGGTATGCTGTGCACTTGATGAAGAAAGAGAGTGATGGGAAGGCTGTGCTGCCTGCTTGTGCCACCCACTCTGAATCTGCAAGCCGCATGCTGAAGCACCTGCTTGAAGCAAGGAAGGTTCTAGAAAACATGGTGGACAGTCTGACATGGAAGGAGGTTGGGGGTTCCAAGGATCCAAACTTCAGGTTGCTGAAGAAGGGGGTAAGGCGTCTTGTGAGGTCTACAGTCTTCTGGCTGCATGTGAAAGCTCTATCGCATCTCATGACACCCATTGTGTTGGCTCTCTGCAAAGCTGGTGCTGTAGGTGGTGTAACAAAAAGCATTTACAAGGCACTCCTGGATGATACAGATGAGTTACACAAGATTGCTGTCCGCCATGGATCCAAGAGGGCCGTAGTGATCCCAGCCTGGGTGAAGTTCGTCCTGGACCGCATCAGCTATAGGTAGAGTAATCAGATGAAATTCCCTGTGTTTTCTGGTGCTCAGAGCATCCAGCCCCAGCACTTTGGGCATGCATTTGATGCAGATGAGTGCTCAGTTGCGGCCTGGAACCAGGTGGTCACCGCCATCATGCCTGTCAAGGACCAGGTTGACTTGGAGATAAGTTGGAGGACTTTAGCAACGGCCTTTTGGCGGCCGAGCACGACTCAGCACTGGTGAAGGAGGCTGAGAAGGACCGGGCTGGTGTGACAAAGGTGGTGGCTGCAGAGGTTACTTCCTTCCGCTGGCACGCACAATACATGACCCGCATGCCAGCCCTGTGCAATGTTGCCATGCGCTTTCTTATGCATCCCTATAGGGTCTTAAGCAAGAACGGGCTTATTCAGACGGCTCAATGCAACCGTCTCAACGTGAAGACATCTGAGATTGTTGTGCAGGTGAATGTGTGCCTGACATGGATGTATGTCATGGTGAAGGCGAAGAAGATGGCGGCAGACCTGACTGAGAAGTTGCAGGAGGAAAGTGGCAGTGACTCAGACGGAGACATTAAAGATGTTTCTGCAAATTTTGTTGAGGCAGGTTGGGATCCAGAAATTGCAAAGGCTGCTGATGTTGACAAGGTAGGACGTAGTACTGCAGTTGGCAATGCAGGTCTGGTGGCTGCAGTGACCGGGGTGTCGGGCCTCACAGCAGAAGCAGCAGCAGAATCTTCAGCAACAAGCACAGGGGCTGGTGCATCAGCCAGGAATTCAGCACCAACAGTAGCATCTGGAGTGGCAACGGCAGCCTGTGGAGTGACAGCAGCATCAGAAGATGCTGATGAGGATGCCTGGATGCTACTGCTGCACAGGAGGAAGCAAGGGGGAATGAGATCTCAGCTGATGATGATGAGGCCAATGGTGCCAAAAGTGGTGATGACGTAGAGGAAGTGCAGATTATCCTGAAGAGGCCTGTGTGTGGGAGGTCACATGTAGAGGTTGCAAGACAGGCTGTAAAAAATGGGCTGGAAACTTCTAGATCCAAGAGAAAGTGTGCTGGCTATGTAGGCCGTGATGCTGCCAATGTCCAGGGTTAATGTTCTCAATATGTTTGCCATACAACTCAGTAGATCGTTTTGTCCAAGCCCTTTTCCTCTGCTTTCTTGCTCTTTGCTCAATGTGCTTGCTTTCTCTTGGTTCCTCAAATTAAATTGTGTTTGGTGCATTGCTCAACGTGTTTTCATCCTGCTCTGATATGTGGCAATGCATGATTTGAGTGAAGTCATGCCATGTTCGATGCACGCACAATTTGTGGAGTGAAAAATGCTTTGTAGAGAGAAATGCACGTGGAAAACGACTAAGAGTGTTGAAATGAACCTGTTGTTAGAATGATGTTTCATGACCCTCAGCAACTTCTGTAATGCATAAAAGTGTCAGATAGTCCTCGTTGTCAAACAGACTTCTGACTTGGCACTGATGAGTGCGGACTTCTGAATTCCGAATTCCAGCTTGGACGTCAACTTTGACTCCTCAAAGGCAACGTGGGCGTGCACGTGTGTATGTGTGTGTGGTGGGGGGAGGGCATGGGATGAATCTGTGAGTGTGTTTGTGTGGCGGGGGGCAGGGGAGCAGAATTTTTGTGTGTGTGGAGGTGGATGGGGGGTGGCTGAATGTGTGTGTGTGTGTGTGTGTGTGTGTGTGTGCGTGTGTGTGTGCATGCACATGTGTCTGTGAGCATGTGTACATACGTGTATGCATGTCTGTGTGT
>SZWC01014196.1:25087-41734 GCA_023375785.1 Penium margaritaceum | reverse complement strand
GGAAAGCCCAAGCTCCATACAAGTAGCATCATGCCTGTCCTTGGGTTGCGCCTTTGTCATGGCATCAGCAAGCATGTGCTTTGTGCCGCAGTGCACAAGCACCACATCACCCTTTGCAACGAGGTCTCGTGCAAAGTAATGCCGGATCTCTATGTGCTTGGTCCTCCGGTGTAGCACAGGGTTCTTGGTCAGGCTGATGGCACTCATGTTGTCAACATTGAGTGTCGTTGGCTTCTTTTGCGGCACCCCAATCTCCTTGAGCAATCGCCGCAGCCATAGGGCCTCCTTTACGGCTTTCGCGAGCGTAATATACTCCGCCTCAGTGCTGGATAGAGCTACACTGTCTTGCTTAGGGCTTGCCCAAGACACCGCTGCACCACCAAGCACAAAAACACAGCCTGATGTTGACTTGTGGTCATCAACGTCACCTGCCCAGTCAGCATCAGAGTAGCCAACCAACTCAAGGGAGTCAGTCCGGGCTCCCCCTCCAAACACAAGTCGCAAATGTGTCCTTGCCTTCAAGTAGCGGAGGATTCTCTTCACCGCTTGCCAATGTAGCGGCCCCAGATCAGCAACATAGTGGCTCACTTTTCCTTCAGCAAAGGCAAGGTCAGGCCGCGTCGCCACCATGGCATACATTATGCTGCCAACTGCAGACTGGTACGGTACTCTAGCCATCTCCGCCTTCTCGTCCTCTATGCTTGGGCCCATGCTCGAGCTCAGCTCACATGTTGTTCTCATAGGTGTGCCGATGGGGTTGCACTCCTCCATGTTGTACACATATTTTTCTTGACCCATCTCCAGCGTGCGTGCTTTGCGGTCCCTCTTGATGGCGATGCCCAGGTAGCAGTCAAGCTCGCCCATGTCTATCATCTTGAACCGGCCGCCAAGCTGTTGCTTCAGGCTCTTGAGCTCCCCCTCATCCGGAGACACAAGGATGAGGTCATCCACATAGAGGACGACAATTTGGTGGAGTCCTGGCTGATTACGCACGTACACGCTGTGATCGGCCTCGCAGCGCTTGAAGCCAAGCTCACCCATAAAACTATCCATCTTCAGGTACCACATGAGCGGAGCTTGCTTCAGTCCATAGAGCGCCTTGCAAAGCCGGCACACCTTCCCTTACGGCGCATCCACCCCCTCCGGCACCTCCATGTAGACTTCCTTGTCCAGATCGCCATTAAGGAACGCGGTTTTCACGTCCATTTGGTGGATTTCGATTTGTGTGCCGCTGCCACCGAGAGGATAATACGGATGGAGGCAAACTTGGCAACTGGTGCAAAGGTCTAGTCGTATTGCTCCCCTTTTCTCTGGGCATACCCTTTCGCCACCAGCCGCGCCTTGTACCGCTCCACCTTCCCCTCCTTTGTGAGCTTCTTCCGGAAGATCCACTTGGAGCCGATGATTTTCTCGCCATCCGGCCGGTCAACCCACTCCCAAGTGACGTTCTCCTCGTGGGAGGTAAGCCCAGATTTTATTGCTCTCTCCCTCTCAGCCCCATCCTTCCGTTGTAGTGCCTCCTTTACAGATTGAGGCTCCTCTTGCGTGAAGAAGGATTGTGCAAACCCAGTCCAAATGCCCTTGTCGGCATCATACCTTTTTGTCCTTCTTCACACACGGTTACTCGTGCGGGGCTCTTGAGGCGGTTGTTGTTGTTGCTGTCCCCTTTCAGCGCCATCCTCTCCAAGCGCCTGCTCTCCCTCTCTTGGAGACCTTGGAGACAAAAGTCGACTCCCCGCCTCCATGTCCATCTCTGGTGCTTCGGATTCCTCATCCAAACTGGCTGGAACACATTGTGCCGTTCGCCCATCGCTCGGGCGATCCTCTCCGGCTGGTGATGCTGCGAGGATGTCACCCTCATTCACATCCTCTGGCGTCTCCCCCTCAAGGAGTGGCATCCACTCTCCCCTCTTGGGGAGACCTGCCTCCTTGTCTGTCCAACGGCTTTTCTCGTCAAACGTGACATCACGACTTCACACAATCTGTTGCCTCCTTGGGTCAAAGAGCCGGTACGCCTTGCTTCCGCTCTCATATCCAAGGAAAATACACCGGCGGGTACGCGGGTCCAGCTTGCTCCGTCCCTCACGTGCCTGCACCATTGCATGTGCAACACAACCAAACGTGCGGAGTTGACCCACGGCCGGCTTCCTCCNGTGGCATCCACTCCCCCCTCTTGGGGAGACCTGCCTCCTTGTCTGTCCAACGGCTTTTCTCGTCAAACGTGACATCACGACTTCACACAATCTGTTGCCTCCTTGGGTCAAAGAGCCGGTACGCCTTGCTTCCGCTCTCATATCCAAGGAAAATACACCGGCGGGTACGCGGGTCCAGCTTGCTCCGTCCCTCACGTGCCTGCACCATTGCATGTGCAACACAACCAAACGTGCGGAGTTGACCCACGGCCGGCTTCCTCCCGCTCCACACCTCTTGTGGCGTCTTCCACGCATTGCTCTCATTGTCCTTCAGCGGCTTGGTTGGCATGAGATTCATGATGTACGCTGCTGTCCTTGCCACCTCCGCCCAATACCGTTATGTAAGGCTGGCGTCGCTCAACATGGATCGCACCATATTAAGGATTCTGCGATCTGCTCTCTCTGTGATGCCATTCTATTGTGGGGAGTGTGGAGTTGTTTTCTGCCACTCAATCCCCTTGCTCTTCATCCACCCAAGGCACCCTGTATATTCACCGCCGTTATCACTCCGGAACGCCTTCACCTTCAACTGTGTTTGCCGCTCCACATCAGCCACAAACTCCTGCATGCACACAAGGACCTCACTCTTCCACTTCATTGGGTAGAGGTAGAGTTTCCGGCTGTGGTCATCGATGAAGGTGAGGAAGTAGCGAGCTCCGCCAATGGAGCTCTCAAGCGGTCCACACACATCTGTGTGTGCCACGGCCAGTTTTGCCGATGCACGCGTCCCCTTGGCGACAAACAGCTGCCGAGTTGATTTGCCAATGATGCATGGCTCACATAGGGTCTCCTTGGTTCCATCAAGGCCGCTGATCTAGAGACCCCGTACCACTTCCCTCTTAGCCATCTCCTTCACTATCGATGGAGAAATGTGGCAGAGTCGGCGGTGCCATAGGTCCAGGTATCCTCCATCCTTCGTTGCAAGATTGGCGGCGTTGGACCCCACCGGGCTGTTGACCCTCACCGGCGGCCACCTCTGTTTTTCCATTGGCCACCGTCATGTGTATCTCCGAGGCGCCGTAGGTGACAAATGCCGCCCTGTTGCATTCTGTGTGGTGGCCTGATCCACAGTCGATGACGACAACTCCCGGATCCTTTAAGCTGGTGGAGTTGTACGCCATAAGGGCGTGCTCATCTTTCTTCCCGCCCCGCTGCGACCAATCGGTTTTCTTCTTGGGACAGTTGCATGCGTAGTGGCCCTCCTTGCCGCAGTTGAAGCAATCCCCCTTCTTGTCACCCTTCTTGGTGCCCTGTTTGGCACCCTTCCACTTGTCGCCTCGGCCTCCACTTTGAGGATGAACCGTGTAAGCTGAACTGAATATCGCTGCACTCTCTCAACCGCCACGACGCATCCACTCATTACGCACGTACTCAGCAACCTTCAGGTACTTCAGCTTGTTGGAAGGCCAGCCACCAAGGACTGTGATCATGGGACTCCAACTGTCTGGCAAGGCCAGAAGGAGGATCATAGCTTGCAACTGAGAGTCGACCTCCCAACCCGTGGCTACGCACTCCGCTCCAAGCGACTCAATCTACTGCATGATCTCCATGATGTTGTCGCCTTTGTTGGCTCGGAGGGTGATGAGCCGTTTGAAGATGAAGAGCTGATTGGCAAGGTTGCTTGACTGGTAGATGGAGCAGAGTTTTAACCATGCGTCTACAGCCATGGTGCATCCTTGGATGTGCCCAAGTTGTGGTGGGCATAACGCGGACACAAAGAGCGCCAACGCCTTTTTGTTGCGCTTCTTGTATGCCTCCTTCACCTTAGCCGTTGCAGTCTCTGGCGGAGCAGTCTCATCCCCCTTGACGAGCTCAAGCAGTCCCTTGGCGTCGAGGAAGACCTCAAACTGCCACCTCCACAAGGCAATGTCTGTCTCATCAAACTTAAGGACAACGCGACTGCTCTCTTGCTCGCTGGTTGCCATTTCTTCCTGTTGGAATCGTGAAATCAAGCTGGCTTTGAACCCCTTAGAGGCGTGGGCCCATAACCCTTTGTTGGCCTGAGGGTGAGTGTGCACCCTGGAGGGTCCCTAGCAGTGGCTGGTTCACACCACCAACTGTTTTTGGAGAGACTGAAACTGTGGAGGCAACTGGTTCCAAGGATGGCAGAAAACTGGTCAGAGATTGAGGCAATAGTTTTGGCCTCAACTGGCTGGGAATGAACTCTTGATCAAGGTTCACAAGCAGTGGAATTATATAGCCACTGATCTAAGCTTTCCAGAACACCAAAGCATGCCAGATGTGAAGCTTCGTAGCAGATTCTATGGCTTCTAGAGTGGCCCTTGGTAGGCTGTCCTTTTCCCACCTAGGAAGGCATCCCTTCCCTCCTCTAGAAGCTTCTGCCCCTTCCTAGATTCCTCAGCTTGCTTCTAGTAGGAGGGAAGGTGTCCAGAAGACCAAAACACCTCTAGATGCGTTGTAGGACAAGTCACCCCTTCTAGAAGGTGTGCCACCGTCCTGGACCCTCACCTAGCCTTCTAGAAACTCAAGGAGGAATTCTAGAGTTTGAGCTAGCTTCCTGGCATCTATTTCTCACCTCCCTTGAGGCAGGGCAGAATTTCATCTTGTGGGACTTGAACCCGGGCCCCTGCCTCTAGAGGTGGACACTATTAACCACTAAGCCACTAAGGCTTGTCTTTTTGGTGTTCATTTTTGGAGTCACTCCTGCCATGGTGAGGAGCATCACTCCAACATACCCACTGCCCGGCCTTCTACCGTGTGGTGCTCTTGGTCCCGGTCTGCTGCTGCAATGAGCCACTCAGGCTAAACTTGAGGAACAGGCCTTATGGCTTCCTCCCTCTGCGTGATTGTCCTTGCCGCCACCAAGGCCTCCTCTTGAGACCTGGCGAATCCTTTTCTAGCCACCTTGTGGTCACGGTCCACCACCTCTGCAGCCCGGAGCCTTTCATCCTCCGGTTGAGAGCACGACGTCATGCCGCCACTCTCCTCCTCCTCAGGCCCTGATGTGGAGCCTTGTGCATGCGATGCGCGTGCACCCGGTACCAGCCTTTGAGCCATCGGGTCCTGGTCATCTTGTCGGTACAACAGCTCCACTTTAGTTGAGGCACGGAGCCCCTTGGACTCCACTTGAGGACGCACATTGATGCCGCCCTCCTTTTGCTGCATAGTCCTCCAATCCGCCACCATCGCTCCCCCATGGACCTCAACAGCACCCTTATGGTCTGCATTGTGGTGCCGGTTCACCGTTCCTGCAGCGTTGGGCCCTTGTTGCCCATTTAGAGAGCTAGGAAGTTTGCCATCCATGCTCTCCCCTGGCTGGTTTGCCACCTGGATACCCTCGTTTGCCTCCTTGTGAAGCTTTGCACCAATCATACAGCTTCCCGTTGCATGGCGTGCTTTCTGGTCCAGGTCCACCGATCCAGCCTGGACGGTTCCATTTATACCACCAACTGCGTCCTCAGGTCTCCCCTTCTTGGACGCTGCTGCAACCGCTTCCTTACTCGGACGGCTGCCCATGCCGGACTCACGGCTACTCCTTGTGAGGACGTCGGCACGTACCAGGTACACACCTCCTTTCTACGCACCACGTACTATAACACGACCACTGCCCTCCTCTTTTATGAGGCAGCCCTTCCTCGTGCAAGTCACTTTGAGTCCTTCCTTGACAAGGCAACTCATGGACAGCACCCCTGTCACCAAGTAGGGCACTTGGAGCTTCTTCTCCTTGGTGCCTCTTTTCTTGGCGAACTCCTCCACCCTTGTCTTGCCTCCTCGGAGCACATCACCTCTATTGTGATGAACGACGGCACTCTCATTTTGGTGCTCTGCCTTCAGCTCCCTCTTGAAGGTTGTGGAGGTTGCATGCCCACGACATGCCTCGTGGTCCTCGACCACATCAGCCCTTGCAGCTTGGAGCTGATCACTGCTACACGATGTGTCCACGACTGCTTCGGCCTGCCTTCCTCACCCGACGCGCTTGTCGGGATCCACGGCTTCCACTGTGCACACCGCTTTCCAGTGGCCCCTCTGGCCACAGTTGTAGCAGACCCCCTTTTTGGACATTTTGGAGCCTCCTTGCTCCAAACACGCCTGCCGCTCTCCCGCCCCAGATTCTGCCATCTCAGCCCCCTTTATGGTGCATATGGAGTTGGTGACTGCCACGTTGGTCTGCTGCCCTTCTACCACCTCTGTGGCGAGATCCGCAGCTCCCGTTTTGTAGTCCCGTCTCCAATGACCCTTCTTGCCAAAACAATGGCACTCTCCCTTCTTGGCACATCGTGGACGCGTCTCTTCCTACCTGTGACCCCCCTCTCTTCCATGAGAGCGGACGACCAGGGCTGGTGCTGCCGACGCCTTCCCTTCCTCCGCCACGGTGGATTCAGTCAACCGGTTGCTGGCCACTTGCGCCACTTCTTCACTCGCCGAGTCACATTGCTGACGAGTAGGCAGGTCGTGTGCAATGCAGAGCTTATCCCAAGCCTTGGATGCCTATGTGCATTCTTGGATTTGTGTACGCTATGCCGGGCACAACGCCGACGCAAGTAGAGCAAGCGCCTCTCTCCAAGAAAGCACCGTGCTTCTCCAACGCCTCCACCTCTTCAGCCGTCACAGACGTCACAGGAGACTTCTCTTCACCATTGACCAGCTCAAGCCGTCCCTTGTAGTCGAGGAAGATATCAACATGCCGCTTCCACAAGGGAAAGTCCCTCCCATCAAACTTGACGGGGACATCACAGCTGCTCTCTTGCTCCGTCGCGGTTGCTTGTAGTGGTAGCGTGCGCGTAGAGGGCGAGGATCCTCCTAGGGCACGTAACCCTTTGTCAGGAATTCTTTCCTGGCTGAGCCCTAGGAGGAGTGGTAGCACCCACAAGGAAGCTCAAAACAGAGCAGTAGAGCCCCTGCTATGGCCATCGAAGTAACCCATGGTGGAGCCGCCCACAATGCCCACGAACGGGAGTGACGGGAGGTGCTTCGATGCTGACCTGTCGAAGCGCCCTTCCTAACCCTCAATCGTGGGGGGCGGCTTGCCCTGGTCCAGGAGACCTCTTACGTCCCTTACTTCATGGCCCTCATGCCTTTGGAGCCCATTGGAGTGCAACTCGGACCACCGCGGTGGAATTATCCTGTCACCCAATGACATGGACCCAGATTCTACCTGCCGACCACCTGAACTTAGGGCGGGGCTATCTTCCTGAAAATCCACTCAAATGGAGCGATTCAAAGCTCGATCTTGCATGGAGAATCTTGCATGGAGATTTCTACTAAATCCAAATCTGCAATCAGATTAGATGTTCAACCACTCCCTAGTGGACAAACCAGGGAATTGATCCACGGCAGCCATGGCAAGGGGCACAACTTTCTAACAGGTGTGTGTTGCATCGTGCCAAGCACAACAAGAGAAAGGGAAGAGACGTTGCCACTATGCGTCATGAGCATTGCATTGCATAAAAAAGAGTGAAATAAAGAGGTTTTCAGGGGGGAGAGGTATCACCCTTCTCCCACACCTTGCCTACCCTCTCACATAGGATGTTTATTTCTCAAACTCATTGCAGAGAGTTTCAGAAACAAGTAATCCTTCTGCCTCGCACACCGTTACAAATGAAAGCCTGAGCTCCTCCCCCTCCCCCTTCTCCCTCTACTGGTCCAGCAGATAGCAAGAGCCCTTGACATAGACACCACATATGTCACACATTGCACGCACCTCCACAAGAATGGGTCGCAGCTCATGGTAATATGACTCGCACAGGTCAAAGCCGTCACATCACAACTCCTGCAGCTCTGTTGCACCAAGCATGCACAAGTGTTGCAAACCGCATTTGTGCTTGTGGCAAGTGCGTCACTCACCAAATACGACGCCTACTAAGCGTGTTCTGCAGGCACAACACGCTCAACCCGCTCCCATGCCCAAGTGCGGCGCCGTGAGGCGCTTACGAGCTGCCAGAAAATGGATCTGTCGGATCCGCTCCGGCGGATCTGTCACCTTGAAATCTGCTTGGATTGTAAAATGGAGGATTGCCCCTGAAAGTGGATGAGTTGCTGAGTCCGGTGGAAGTTGTTTCGCCAGAATCGGACAAGTATCGAGGGAGATAGGGCTTTCCAATGTTGGGGTATGCGCAGCGGCTCTGGGAGCCGGCTGCGACTCGAAATCCGGTCGATAATCGACCGGGCCGAGTAACAAAAATACCATCTGGAGAAAATACTCCGATAGGCCTGCCGAGGCGTCCGGTGGATGATCCGCCTGATCAGGTGGATCATCCACCGGATCCAGTAGTGCAGGTTGTTACTGAGGGACTTACCAAAATCCTGGGTCGACGTCCGAAACTCAGTAGTACGTTTTGTTACTCGGGGACTTCGTCAAAATTCTGACTGCAGGTCCGCGGACAGGTTTCAAACCTCGTCACACCCCATCAGCAAACACGATCCAAAAGTGGGTAGGGTGCGTGGAAACAGTGCAGGGGACCCCCACACCATGTGCAATGGGACATGCGCCTTGGGAAAGGCGCTTCGCACGTGAATGAAGGCGCCACGGCGAGTGGCGGCGTCAGGCCTCTGTGGTAGGTGAGATATGCGCTTCGGCAAGCATAACTTGAGCTACGCTTGGCTGAATTGCGCACGGTTTAGTGCGCTGGAAAGCTCATGACTAGCCCTATAAATGTTGTGATCATGTCTATGTTCCAAAACTAACGCAAAACGACGTTATTCCCTTTGCAAACTGACTGTCTCTAAATTCCTGCTCACATAGCGTGAGGCGACCAGAAAGCTCACGCTCAGTCTCAGATTCGCCCAAAACAGTAGACGTGAACCACTAGAGACAATCAGACAAACGTTGGGACCGCACCATGCTGATTCCATCCTGACAAAGGGTTATTGGCCCACAGTTCTGAACGCCTCCAACGTTCAGGTCTTCCGCAGTGCACGTGATCGTCATCTTGGACGTCNGGCTGAATTGCGCACGGTTTAGTGCGCTGGAAAGCTCATGACTAGCCCTATAAATGTTGTGATCATGTCTATGTTCCAAAACTAACGCAAAACGACGTTATTCCCTTTGCAAACTGACTGTCTCTAAATTCCTGCTCACATAGCGTGAGGCGACCAGAAAGCTCACGCTCAGTCTCAGATTCGCCCAAAACAGTAGACGTGAACCACTAGAGACAATCAGACAAACGTTGGGACCGCATCACACGGATCTCATCCTGACAGAACACACACAGAGGAAGACAATCCAGGCACAGGAAGAGAACACACATAAAATAATAGAAGGAAAAACACACCAAGGAAGAGAACACACACAAAGGAAGAGAACACACACTATGGAAGACAACACACACAAAGGCAGAGAACACACACAAGGGAAGACATTGCACACAAAGGAAGAGAACACACACAAAGGAAGACAACACCACTAGTCAGGCGCCCGACCACAAGAACAGGTTGAGCAGTCAAAACCTCAACTGCTGGACAATGTGAACACGCAGATGTTGCTGTTCAAATGGTCAGACAGCCAAACGGGCATGTTATAAATTCCTTACCTCAGAATTGGAAATTGACGTAGACCCATCATTGAATGTTAAGGAATATGGGGAATGTGAGCAACAACTTAATGGTACACCCAGATAGCTTTTTTTCCATCACAAATACTGCGCCCTAACTCAGACATAAAATGCAAAGACACTATTCACTACGGCATGCACCTGCATTAGACGCCAATACACATCCAGAAAAAAAGGTGATCAGAGACAAATTCGCTAGCAAAGAATGGCAAATTATGGCCCCCGGATTGAAACAAATGTGGAAAGTCTGTTTGAGGGCTTAAAAGCTAGATTCATGTCTAGTTAATCGTGTCCAAAAAATGCACACAAGATCTTGTGTATTGCCTGAAATGCCCATAACTAGTCGCTTCCAAGATTTCTGACCGAATTCTCCCTCCATCCCGGCACTCACGGGAAGTGAGGGAAATGTAGCTGCTTTCCAACATCTACCTTACCAGTGTTGGAACGGGATCTTTGCGATCCTCCTCAAACCGAGTAGAATCATGAAACACCTCCATGCAAAGTCACAGTTTATTGTTTTTCTTCTGCAATGGAGCCCCGCAGTAGCGGAACCCCAGTGCTTACATTCCATTGCAGGCAGCGTTTTGCTGGTTCTATGAGAAAAACTCCACCTGTGAAGTCGCATCCGTGGGCAAAGTTCGACTTGCCCAGAGTCAAACCTCCACTAAAAGAAAAACACACTGATAAGCTTTTGTTCTATTTTAAGGCAATAAATCATCACTCAATGTGGTGGCCCATCACGCGCAGGACTGCCTGAGCGACAGTTGAGACGCGCAGGCAGTAACCCCCCCTCCCAAGCTGTGTGGGGGGGGGGGGAGGGGGGGGACAGGTAGCCTAGGTAGTGAACCACAACAATGGATGAGATCATTATGACTTTAACATGGAAGAAGGTGAGGTCAGTGGTTTTGATGTGGTTGGTCCTCATGCCGATCTCGCTCATACATCAACACTGCAAATTCTGCCGAAAGCCGGCTTTCTTTTGGAATCTTTACCAATATGATTCTGGAAAGTGATCTGAAGCAAGCAACCTGTCTATAATAGGACTCGCCCACTCTCTTCAAGGGATGCTCTCGAATGGGATGCCCCTCTTAAGCAGGAAAATACACATGCTCTTGCACAGGAGCAATGCACAGAAAGCAACCTGCCCAGACTAGACTTGCGCACTCTCTTCAACGGTTTCCTCATCATGTCCAACATCCATTTTCATAGCCTTGTCATGTAGAAAGTTGTTTTTTTGCGACAAATTCAGTCACTCACAAGGTTTGGAGATTCAGCAGTGCACCGATGGATACAGGAATGCTGCTAGTCAGTTGGTTGCTACCCAAACATCTGTGTTTCACGGAACAGTGGTGACATAATGAGACTCACACCAAATGGTAGTCAGACAAACATGTTGAAATAGTGTGCACCTTGTCCACGGCCTAGCTGGCTAGCTACACATACAGACAAGGCATGCACTGCTCTATGGAGTATGTCCCCTTGGTGTGTTCTGAGATGGGCCAGGAATGCACTGCCCATAATGGGTATGTCCCCTGTGGCTCATCATAGGAACCATACCTTTTTGGCTTGGTTGATTAGGCACCGGAGTCTCAAACCAGAGGTTGCGGGTTCAAACCCCGCGACGGCCGCAATTTTCTTTGTGGCCAAAACTGGGACAGGAAGCTTCTAGGAAGCTTACTAGAGCCTACCTTGAGGATGACACTTGGCGGTCTAAGGACGCGCCAAGTAGGAATGTACGATGAGGTTGGCTCCAGTGGAGCCACTACAAGCAGAAGCTTTAGCAAAGCTCTGCAAGTATAAAAGCCTGTACCTTGCATGCATCCATTTACAGTTCTTGCCTTTGAGACTCCTCACAGAGTGTCCAACCAAAGGTAGACACTAAAGACCAACATGCGGACTTCGTGAGGTTGCAAACCAAACGAACCTAAAGTGTGGATCCCTCGTTCGAGGGTGATATGTTATCTTGGTTGCAATACCAAGAGCGGTTGGCGGCCTCCCATGTCGGGACCCGNTAGACCGTTGCTATCCGGCGCATTGACAAAGGGTTATGGGCCCACACTTCTGGTTCTAAGGCACGCTTCCAAGACCGACTAGCGCGTGGTCTTGCAGGGCGCACAGGTACAACAGGGACACGACCATCGGACGGCTCCATCTGCTCCATCGGCTCCATCGGCTTCTTCAGGTAGGGTGCGCGCACGTGGCGGACTAGGGGACAAGGAATCGCTCTGTCCATGTTGGACAAGACCCTCGAGCCCCAACGGGATTAAGCTCTACCCCTTTTTAGAAGTTGGTACGACCCCGAGTCTGTTCTCTCACGATGGCACCATCGCCTTAGGCGATCATCGGCGGGAGGGGTATGCAACGGAACCAAGTGCACCTTTGACAACGGTCGCAGTCAGCAGCCTCATCAGCCTCATCGGCCTCAACGAAGCAGAGTAGCAGCGAAGCTGAAAAGACGAGCAACCGCAAGAAATGGCGGATCCGACTCCAGCCCGCCTTGAGGCGGGTATGTCCAAATTCACGGGGACAGGTTTTCCATTGTGGAAATGGGAGTTTGAGATTGTCATGAACGTGCGTGGTTACCTCGACATCCTTAAAGGGACCAAGATAGCACCAGCCGATGCGACCGTGACGACGCATGCGGCTGACCTTGGAGCATGGACGATGAAGAACAACATGGCTCTCGCCATTCTTGTGACGTCCATCAACGAGACTCAACACTCTCACATCACAGGATGCACGTTGGCTGCCGAGGCCTACGCAAAACTCGCACGCGTGCATCAATTGAATGCCCTAGCAAACCGACTCTTCATCTTCCAACGGTTGATGTCGATGAGGGTGAGCGAAGGAGAATCGATACCCGCATTTTTGCAGTCGTTCGACAACGTGCTGCAGGAGGTCCAGCAAATAGAATGGAATCTCGACTCCAACATGCGTGCCATGATCCTTCTAATGGCGCTGCCGGAAAGCTGGGGGTCCTTGATCACCGTATTTGGCGGTTGGAAGGAGGCAGATCTGACGTATGAGGCTGTCGCCGAACACGTCCGCAACGAGTCCATGCGACGGAGTGGCGCCGAGGCAGACATCTCAGCCTATGCCTTTCACTTCGGTGGACAAAGTGCAAGCTCTCGCTCCAGTCAAGGAAACAGCGGAAGCGGTGGTGGTGGAGGGAAAGGCAATGGTGGCGGGAAGAGTTCCAAGAAGCCCGGCAACTGTCACAACTGTGGCAAGGCTGGGCACTGGGCTAGGGACTGTCGTAGTCCCAAGAGAGAAGGCGGGAACAAAGGTGGAAAGGAGAAGAAGGAGCTCACCAACATGATGGCTAGGGGGCTGCCCATGAAGGGCACACCGATCCTTAGGCCCGGGGCATTCGCCCTTGACTCGGGCACCAACCACCACTCATCAAAAGAGAAGAGTGGATTTGTCTCCATGGCCGAATGTGTCATGCGCATCAAGTGTGCAAACGGTGGCGTCGTCCAAGCCATGGGCAAAGGGGACAAGGTGATCACGTTCAACATGAATGGTGCGGAGAAGGCAGTCAACCTTCAAAAGATGGTGTACATGCCCTCCTTCGCAGCCAACTTGCTGTCCGTCTCACAAATCACCGACAACAACATGACTGTGGTGTTCACCAACAAGGAAGTGGTGGCCTTAAAAAACGAGGACATCCAGATTTTGTACACCAAAGACGACCTCATGCTTCAAGTTTCAAGAGTCGATGGCCTCTACGTGCTTCAAACCAAAGTCACCAAGTCGTCGGATGAGGGACTCGCATGTGCCACCAAGACAGTGGCACCGCAGCCAAAGGATGCACCACCGGCGACCGCTGCGGCCGCCACATCAACCAAGGACACTGATGCTGAGCTGTGGCACCGGCGATTTGGCCACGTGGCCAACAGCACGCTGCAAAAGATGCAAGAGCAAGAGGTAGTCCGCAGAATGGAAGGGTGCACCATCAAGCATGGCGAAGGGTGTACATTGTGTGAACCATGCCTCCAAGCAAAGGCAAAGAAGAAGCCGTTTGGGAGAGGAGGTCAACGAGCGGAGCACGTCTTGGAACTGATACATAGTGACGTGTGTGGACCCTTCCGCACACCGTCTAACGGAGGAAGCAAGTACTTCCTGACCTTCATTGATGACCACAGCCGCAAGTTGTGGATCTACTTCCTCAAAACAAAGAAAGAGGTCAAGGAGAAGCTCCTCGAGTTTGTCGCCATGGTGGAGCGGCAAACGTCCAAGAAGGTGAAGGCGCTCCGAAGTGACAACGGGGGTGAGTACGAGGCATGCAAGCCTTGGCTCAAGCATCATGGCATCCGCCACGAGCAAACCACCCCTTACAACCCCCAAAGCAACGGCGTTGCCGAGAGGATGAACCAGACCCTACTCGGCATGGTGCGAAGCATGCTCTTCGACGCCAAGCTCCCACCTCGCTTTTGGGCTGAAGCAGCAACAACGGCTTGCTACCTCTTGAACCTCACACCAGCGACCGCCTTGCGGAAGCGTGGAAAGGAGCAGGACAAGCAGCTGAAGACCCCACAGGAAGCATGGTCGGGAAAGAAACCCAACGCATCTCATCTGAAGGTGTTCGGGTCAACTGCATGGGTGAAGATCCAGTCGGGAGAAGGTGGAGGCAAGCTCGANTGGAAAGGGAGAGCTGCTGGACCCGACCCTCACTCCCAAAGCGGGAGAGTGGATAGTGTTGCTTGAGTCCGGAGACCAAGCACCCGACAACTGGCTCGCCTTGCCAGCAGGTGGTGGGAATGGGAGAGTGGTTGCAGAGGATGATGCAGCATCTGACATGGACGCGGATACCGAGGCGTCCGAGGCTTCCGAGTCTGACTTGGAGTCTGATGACTCTTCTGACGACGACGATGACGACAAACCACCGCCTGTGGAAGCACCAGCACCAAAGCAAGAACCGGCACCACTACCCCGGTGCAGTTTGCGACCAAAGAGAGCACCTTTGCGGTATGAGGATGATTGGACCAGCCTTAGCTGGTCGTGCATGCCTCAGGGAGAGCCATCCACAGTGGCGGAGGCCATGAATGGCCCAGATGCGGCCAAGTGGAAGGAGGCAGTGGATAGCGAGCTCGCATCCATTGCCGAGAACGGCACGTGGGTGCTGGTGGATAGACCCGACAAGGCCCACGTGGTGGGATCCAAGTGGGTCCTTCGAGTGAAGAAGAAGCAAGACGGCAACATTGACAAGTTCAAGGCAAGGGTAGTGGCTAAGGGGTTCTCTCAACACCCGGGCTCCGAGTACGATGAGACGTTCGCACCCGTCGTGACCTTTGCCTCCATCCGCTCTCTCCTTGGCATTGCTGCCCCAAAGAACTTGGAGATACACCAGATGGACGTCAGGACAGCTTTCCTTCATGGGAAGCTTGACAAGGAAGTGCTGATGGAGGTGCCCGAAGGAGTCGAAGCTCCCAAGGGCAAGGTGTGCAAGTTGGTGAAAGCGCTCTACGGGCTGAAACAGGCCCCAAGGATGTGGTACAAAGAGATGGACGGTTTCATGACCGGCCTCTCCTTCGCGCATTGCCAAAATGACCCAATAGTTTTGATGTGTTTCAATTCCTTCCTCTCTCTTTCCCAATCCGGGCTGCAAAGCTTTTTCTGTTTTTCATGACAAAATCGTGATCACCAAATGTAGGGTGGGTAGAAATATTACATCGACACAATATTCATATCCATATTGATCCTCAATATCAATATCAATATTGACATCGCTATTGAGGTTCAATATGGATACGATATCGATATTGACCTTGAACCCTAAAATATATCGACCCCTAAAGATTGATATCGACCTTACCCTACCATTTTATAAGAATCTGACTTGATTTTGGGGTGCAAGAGACATCAATATGGACTAGTTCGATACAAGGAATCCAAATCTGAAGTGGAAATCAACTTACAACCACTTCTAGGTCTTGTTTGAGGACATTGCATGTAAATTTGATGTCCCAAATATCGTCAATACTTGCGTGATATTTACCAGTATTGACCAATACGGACCTTGGTGGTAGAGAAAAGTATTGATTTTGAACTATTGGTATTGAAACATATTCATCTTGAGGTATTAATTTCATCAGTGTTCCAACCCTACGTGTACGTCACAAGTGAAATGACTTACAGGTAGGTTTGCCTACTCTTTGCCTGTTTTCTCTCTTTTCCACTGCAAGCACATCAGGCAAGGACAGAAGACGCTTGCCGGTTGATTAGCGCTGGTCATCTATTTTCATGCCGATTGACATTTGGCGCCAGGTGGTTGAGCTGTGAATCATCTGGCTCGCTGCCGCTGGGTGGTGGCCAGACGTTAGCTGCTGGCTGCGGTTAACTGCAGGTCTAAATTGCCGGCCATGGCAGTCAAGCAAGCTGCAAATGGCCTGCCTGCAAGCCAGCAAGTTATTTCCGTTAGTTTCCTTGCCCCAAGTAGCACCTGCAGCTTGCGACAGAGCAGACTGCCGCTTACTGCAGAGCTCCCCTTTGGAAAACGGTAGGATATCTTTCTTTTTCTTGCCTGGTTGACCAAATCCATAGGGAGAGATGCAGCACCCAAAGACGATGGATGAAGCATCAAGACTCGGCCACAACATAATCTCAAGTGAGGATCCAAACAATGCAATATCACAGAGTCAAACTGGATTTCCCAACACCAAGCTCAAAGGGCCAGGATTTATTGCGTCTCATAACCTTTTTTTTGTCCTTTCTTACTACATTGTCCCTTTTTTGGGTAGATGTTTGCCAACTTCATCTGGCAAAAAAATGTGATGTGCGTCCAACTCAATTTAAACCACTTTGGACAAGTTTCAACTGTATCAAAACCTATGCTGACCTGGACCCTTGACCTCCTGCGGATGGTCAAGGGTCACCAGTTGACAATCGGGTCAACAGTCGAGGTCAACTGTGGACCCCCCCTCCCCCTTGACAAAACTCCGGGG
>SZWC01014196.1:8542-16936 GCA_023375785.1 Penium margaritaceum | reverse complement strand
CTCCCTCTCCTCCTCCCCCTTCTTTTCCCCCCTCCCACCGCCACGGCAATTCACCATCTATCTCTCCCCTCCCTCCCCTCTTTCTGTCCCCTGTGCCATCTCCTGCCTCCCCTCTCGGCTGTCCCCCTTCCCCTCCCAAGAACCCCCCTGCTTTGACCGCGGCGCAGGCACTGGGCTCCTCCCCGTGCTTCTTCCCCCACTCGGTTCACTGATCGTGTCCACCTTTCTATTGAGGATGTCGTAGAGGACATCCCTCTACGGGCGTCCTCCCCCGTTGATCTCGCGGGTGATCCTATCCTTGTCGTTGTATTGCCACCCCCTCTGCCCTCCCCCCTCTTTCCTCGCCCTCTGCCGCCTCTTCTGCCCATGCCTCAGCCCTCCTTCCTCTTGTTGATGTCCTCTCTTGGAAGACTCTTCCTCCCCGTCCTCCTTCTCCCTCTCGGTCCCCTTTGCCGTCCGCTCCCCTCTCTTCTCCATCTCCTTCTCCGGCAGTTTCCCCCCACCCACCTGTCCCTCGTCCGGACTCCCTTCTTGGGTTCCCCCTGTTGCCTCCACTCATAGATGCACACGCATGATGCCTTGGCTCGTCCTCCCATTCTTACCCCACCCCTACCTTGCCCCCACGCATCTTTCCCCGCCCATCCTGCCTCTGCGCCCCCGCTTCCTCGTTCCATCTTCGACACTCCTCTCCCTACTCTCTTGTTTCTTCCAGCACCCGCTCTTGCACTGCTTGTGCTCTTACTTGTGCCTCTTTCCCTCTCCCCACCGCCCCTCTGCCCCCCTTCTCATCCCCTGTCTCACCTCCAACTCCGGTCGTTTCTCCTCTCACCTCTCCCACATCAACGGTTCCTGATTCGTCCCCTCCTTCCCCATCCCGGGTCTCTCCTATGACTCCTCCTGTTATCCCCTCCACCCCACCTCCTCCTTCCTCTCCTCCCCTCCCTTTCCCACTTACTACCATCGCCACATCATCACCTATTTCTCCCCCACTTGTCTTCCGTGCACCTCTTCCTGCCTCCTCGTCTGCCGCCCCTCAACCTTCCCCCTTTCCACTCTCTTCTTCCTTCCCTCCTCTCCGGAAATCTCTACTCATCTCCTTCCCTCCTCAACTCTGCCCTCCTCTGTCTCTTGATCCCCCTTGACACGCATTATGCCGCCTTACACCTTCCATCCGGATCATACCCATGGTCGCCACTTCTTTCATTTGGAGTTTTTCCATGCCCTTGATGCATGCACTGACCATCACTTCGTTGGCGCACCGACGTCTGATGCGTGTGCCCTTGCGGTAACATCGGCCTCACATGCTTCTTCCCCTGCCTCTTCCCTTGACAATTCCAACCCCCTCACCCTTACTGACGCTCTTTCCTGCCCAGATGCTGCTACCTAGCTCGCGACCTGTGTCGCAAAGCTTGCCGCTTTGGCTGAGCATGGTGTGCTTGAACTCACTAACCTTCCTCCCGGTCGTAAGTCAATCAAGGCCAAGTGGGTCCTATGCAAGAAAATCACCACCTCCGGTGCCCTCAACTGGTACAAGGCACGTTTCACAACCACGGGCTACTCCTAGGTCCCGGGCATCGACTTTACTGACACCTACGTCCCTTTCGTTCGTTTTATGATGAGTCCCGTCGTCATATGTTGTCGCAGCTCACTCTGAGTGGGAGCTTCATCAGATAGACGTGAATAACGCATGTCTCCAAGGTTGTCTTGAGGACGAGCTGTACATGATCAAGCCTCCTAGCTTCTCTGATGGCACCAGCTGTGTCTACCGCCTCTGTCGTGCGCTCTATTGTCTCCGCCACTCTCCATGTTGTTGGAACAAGGAACTCTCATCCACCCTTGTCCGCCGTGGTTTCCATCCTAGTCAGTCCGACCCCTCCCTCTTCGATGGTGGCACCACTCTCGTGCCGGCCTTCATTCTGGTGTATGTGGATGACCTCCTCATCACCTCTCCTTCCTCCTAAGCGATCTTCAAGGCAAAGGGTCTCCTCTCCTTGGCATACTGCATGAAGGACCTTGGTCTTGTGGCCATGTTCCTGGGGATGCAGATTGAGCGTCTATCCGGTTGTTTGTTAGTCCATCAGAAACACTATATCCAGACCCTTGCGGATCGTTTCTCTTCTGTTGTTGACCTCTCCCGCCCCGTCCCTGCTGCCTCCTTGCCCATGCCACCGGGCAACCAGCTCATCCTTGGCATGGTCCACGACACAGATTTGGGTGCGCTTGAGTCTGCCATTAGGTTCCAGTCTATCATTGGTGCGTTCACGTACCTGGCTGGCACCACTCGTCTGGACATCGCATGTGCACTGAATGTCCTCGCCCAATATGCCCGCAAGCCTCGCACGGCTCATCTCCAGGCAACCGCAAACGTCCTTCGCTATGTCCTTGGTTCTGCCCAAGCCGGCCTTGTCTTCTAGGCTGGGTCTGGCATGCCGCACTTGGAGGGTAGCGCCAACAATGATTATGCCCGCGATTTGGACGCTCATAGCCGCAGCGGCTTCATCTTTCTCATGAGAACTGCTGTCAGTTCCTGGTGTAGCAGAAAACAGGGATGCGTTGCTTGCAGCACTAGGGAGGCCAGGTATATGGCTCTTGGTGGTGCTATTTCTGAGGCGGTGTGCCTCTGTCGTCTTCTTTGCAAGCATCGTCTCCCCAGCCAGGCTGTACCCCTCTACATGGACAGTGATAGTGGGTTGGCCATTGCCAGGAATGCCGATGCTCTTCATCGCCGTACCAAGTACATCAATGTTGAGCACCACTACATGTGCGATGTTGTCGCTGCACGCGGTGTCTCTCTCCAGTTCATCCCTGCCAAATTTTAGCTCACAGACGTTTTCACAAAGGCTCTCCACCAGCCTGCCTTCGCTTTGCTTATCATTGCTCTTGGTATTTGTACCCTTTCCCTATTGGACTGACGCTCTTCTTTTCCTCCACATTACCCTTCCCTGCATCATTTGGTCCTCTACTTGATGACCTCTTGCATGTTGCATCTGTGTTTGATCCCCAACTACCGGCCTCTTCTCTCTGTGTGTCCTTCCCTTGTAGGTTCTTCCACACTCATTGTCCCTTGCCGCCTGCCTGGTGTCTCCCATTTGTCTTTTTCCATTCTCCTGTCTCGTCTCCCCCTTCTGCCCCCTCCCTTTGTGCCCTTTGCGTGCCTCTGTTGTCGTGTACCTCTGGGCATTGGTGTGCATGCCCTTGACTTTTGACTATGGAGCCCCTCTTCCTTGCTACGTGCTTTTGGGTTGCCGCTCTTGGCGGTCTGGTGCTCCTGGCGTGCTGCTCTGGTCAGGTGCCATTGGATGAGTACTTTTAGATGACTGCTCTTAGATGGGTACTCTTGGCCGTTGCCTTGGTCGCGTACTTTTGGTGGGGTGCTCCTCGATGGGTGCTTCTGAACGGGTGCTTCTGGATGGATGCTCCTTGATGGGTGCTCCTGCCAGCATCGCTTGCTTTGGCCATGTGCTTCGGGAGGGGTTCTCCAGTCAAGATGCCCCCACCAGTTTCATGTGCCGCCATATCCGTAGCACCAGGCTCCAGGTCACTAGTGTCCATACAGCGGCTTAACCTAGTGGTCTTGCCGGTGGCTTCTAGTGGTCCTTTGGGGCTTGTGGTGTGGTGTTCAAGATTTCTGCTTGGGGCATCCATCCTCGCTTGCGCTTTCGTGTTTAAGCATCAAACAGTTTATGCTACTTGTGTTAGCAGGCATAGTTTAGTCCTAGTCTTGCCTCCTGTGTTACCTTCCTTGCAAGACGTACGCCTCCTTACGCTATGCACTTTTGAAGCACACTCAACGTTTTCTCGAGCAACTTCGTATGTGCCTTGCGTGGCTCACCACGCCATGTGGTGAACCACATGAGGCTTGTGATGCAACCCAATAGGGGTCAGGCACCAAAGCTGCTTCTCCTCATTCTTCATAACAGTTCTTGGAACTACGCTCTCCTTGATCTCCTCTGGCTCTCTTGTCTCGATCCCCCCCTCTGTGGTGCTTGAGAGCCCCGCCCCTCACAGCTCTCGAGAGCCCCGACCCCCACTGCAACCAAGTGTCACAATCCCCACCTCCCAAACCCAAAAGCCCTCACTCTCGGGTCTCTCTCCTCCTCCACCCCTCTCCCTCTACTCCCTCCCAGGCCACTACGGTCATGTTCAGCAGATATACGTATAGATATAGATGTAGACATAGACATTGAGATAGACATAGATTTATCTATACCTGTGTACATAGAAACGGACGTGGATAAAGAAGTTTTGTTGTAGATATAGATGTAGATGTGCATTATGTAGATAAAAATGAACAAATAGATAGATGTAAAGATATAGACGTACGTGAATGAATCTATTGTAATATGATTATAGAGATGTCTGGAAGCATATAAACATTAAAAAACAGATGGAAAGACATATCCATACATATTGATCCATAAATAAATAGAACGGAATATAGAGATATAAACTTGAACTAAACATTGTCTTTTTCTATACTTTGTTGACTGTGTAACCCTTTGCACCTCAATTCTCACATTGAAACCTTTTTTGAAGTTCTTACCATGTCCGAGGAAGAGAGAGAGAGAGAGAGAGAGAGAGAGAGAGAGAGAGAGAGAGAGAGAGAGAGAGAGAGAGAGAGAGAGAGAGAGAGAGAGAGAGAGAGAGAGAGAGAGAGAGAGAGAGAGAGAGAGAGCGAGAGAGAGAGAGAGAGAGCGAGAGAGAGAGAGAGAGAGCGAGAGAGAGAGAGAGAGAGCGAGAGAGAGAGAGAGAGAGCGAGAGAGAGAGAGAGAGAGCGAGAGAGAGAGAGAGAGAGCGAGAGAGAGAGAGAGAGAGCGAGAGAGAGAGAGAGAGAGCGAGAGAGAGAGAGAGAGAGCGAGAGAGAGAGAGAGAGAGCGAGAGAGAGAGAGAGAGAGCGAGAGAGAGAGAGAGAGAGCGAGAGAGAGAGAGAGAGAGCGAGAGAGAGAGAGAGAGAGCGAGAGAGAGAGAGAGAGAGCGAGAGAGAGAGAGAGAGAGCGAGAGAGAGAGAGAGAGAGCGAGAGAGAGAGAGAGAGAGCGAGAGAGAGAGAGAGAGAGCGAGAGAGAGAGAGAGAGAGCGAGAGAGAGAGAGAGAGAGCGAGAGAGAGAGAGAGAGAGCGAGAGAGAGAGAGAGAGAGCGAGAGAGAGAGAGAGAGAGCGAGAGAGAGAGAGAGAGAGCGAGAGAGAGAGAGAGAGAGCGAGAGAGAGAGAGAGAGAGCGAGAGAGAGAGAGAGAGAGCGAGAGAGAGAGAGAGAGAGCGAGAGAGAGAGAGAGAGAGCGAGAGAGAGAGAGAGAGAGCGAGAGAGAGAGAGAGAGAGCGAGAGAGAGAGAGAGAGAGCGAGAGAGAGAGAGAGAGAGCGAGAGAGAGAGAGAGAGAGCGAGAGAGAGAGAGAGAGAGCGAGAGAGAGAGAGAGAGAGCGAGAGAGAGAGAGAGAGAGCGAGAGAGAGAGAGAGAGAGCGAGAGAGAGAGAGAGAGAGCGAGAGAGAGAGAGAGAGAGCGAGAGAGAGAGAGAGAGAGCGAGAGAGAGAGAGAGAGAGCGAGAGAGAGAGAGAGAGAGCGAGAGAGAGAGAGAGAGAGCGAGAGAGAGAGAGAGAGAGCGAGAGAGAGAGAGAGAGAGCGAGAGAGAGAGAGAGAGAGCGAGAGAGAGAGAGAGAGAGCGAGAGAGAGAGAGAGAGAGCGAGAGAGAGAGAGAGAGAGCGAGAGAGAGAGAGAGAGAGCGAGAGAGAGAGAGAGAGAGCGAGAGAGAGAGAGAGAGAGCGAGAGAGAGAGAGAGAGAGCGAGAGAGAGAGAGAGAGAGCGAGAGAGAGAGAGAGAGAGCGAGAGAGAGAGAGAGAGAGCGAGAGAGAGAGAGAGAGAGCGAGAGAGAGAGAGAGAGAGCGAGAGAGAGAGAGAGAGAGCGAGAGAGAGAGAGAGAGAGCGAGAGAGAGAGAGAGAGAGCGAGAGAGAGAGAGAGAGAGCGAGAGAGAGAGAGAGAGAGCGAGAGAGAGAGAGAGAGAGCGAGAGAGAGAGAGAGAGAGCGAGAGAGAGAGAGAGAGAGCGAGAGAGAGAGAGAGAGAGCGAGAGAGAGAGAGAGAGAGCGAGAGAGAGAGAGAGAGAGCGAGAGAGAGAGAGAGAGAGCGAGAGAGAGAGAGAGAGAGCGAGAGAGAGAGAGAGAGAGCGAGAGAGAGAGAGAGAGAGCGAGAGAGAGAGAGAGAGAGCGAGAGAGAGAGAGAGAGAGCGAGAGAGAGAGAGAGAGAGCGAGAGAGAGAGAGAGAGAGCGAGAGAGAGAGAGAGAGAGCGAGAGAGAGAGAGAGAGAGCGAGAGAGAGAGAGAGAGAGCGAGAGAGAGAGAGAGAGAGCGAGAGAGAGAGAGAGAGAGCGAGAGAGAGAGAGAGAGAGCGAGAGAGAGAGAGAGAGAGCGAGAGAGAGAGAGAGAGAGCGAGAGAGAGAGAGAGAGAGCGAGAGAGAGAGAGAGAGAGCGAGAGAGAGAGAGAGAGAGCGAGAGAGAGAGAGAGAGAGCGAGAGAGAGAGAGAGAGAGCGAGAGAGAGAGAGAGAGAGCGAGAGAGAGAGAGAGAGAGCGAGAGAGAGAGAGAGAGAGCGAGAGAGAGAGAGAGAGAGCGAGAGAGAGAGAGAGAGAGCGAGAGAGAGAGAGAGAGAGCGAGAGAGAGAGAGAGAGAGCGAGAGAGAGAGAGAGAGAGCGAGAGAGAGAGAGAGAGAGCGAGAGAGAGAGAGAGAGAGCGAGAGAGAGAGAGAGAGAGCGAGAGAGAGAGAGAGAGAGCGAGAGAGAGAGAGAGAGAGCGAGAGAGAGAGAGAGAGAGCGAGAGAGAGAGAGAGAGAGCGAGAGAGAGAGAGAGAGAGCGAGAGAGAGAGAGAGAGAGCGAGAGAGAGAGAGAGAGAGCGAGAGAGAGAGAGAGAGAGCGAGAGAGAGAGAGAGAGAGCGAGAGAGAGAGAGAGAGAGCGAGAGAGAGAGAGAGAGAGCGAGAGAGAGAGAGAGAGAGCGAGAGAGAGAGAGAGAGAGCGAGAGAGAGAGAGAGAGAGCGAGAGAGAGAGAGAGAGAGCGAGAGAGAGAGAGAGAGAGCGAGAGAGAGAGAGAGAGAGCGAGAGAGAGAGAGAGAGAGCGAGAGAGAGAGAGAGAGAGCGAGAGAGAGAGAGAGAGAGCGAGAGAGAGAGAGAGAGAGCGAGAGAGAGAGAGAGAGAGCGAGAGAGAGAGAGAGAGAGCGAGAGAGAGAGAGAGAGAGCGAGAGAGAGAGAGAGAGAGCGAGAGAGAGAGAGAGAGAGCGAGAGAGAGAGAGAGAGAGCGAGAGAGAGAGAGAGAGAGCGAGAGAGAGAGAGAGAGAGCGAGAGAGAGAGAGAGAGAGCGAGAGAGAGAGAGAGAGAGCGAGAGAGAGAGAGAGAGAGCGAGAGAGAGAGAGAGAGAGCGAGAGAGAGAGAGAGAGAGCGAGAGAGAGAGAGAGAGAGCGAGAGAGAGAGAGAGAGAGCGAGAGAGAGAGAGAGAGAGCGAGAGAGAGAGAGAGAGAGCGAGAGAGAGAGAGAGAGAGCGAGAGAGAGAGAGAGAGAGCGAGAGAGAGAGAGAGAGAGCGAGAGAGAGAGAGAGAGAGCGAGAGAGAGAGAGAGAGAGCGAGAGAGAGAGAGAGAGAGCGAGAGAGAGAGAGAGAGAGCGAGAGAGAGAGAGAGAGAGCGAGAGAGAGAGAGAGAGAGCGAGAGAGAGAGAGAGAGAGCGAGAGAGAGAGAGAGAGAGCGAGAGAGAGAGAGAGAGAGCGAGAGAGAGAGAGAGAGAGCGAGAGAGAGAGAGAGAGAGCGAGAGAGAGAGAGAGAGAGCGAGAGAGAGAGAGAGAGAGCGAGAGAGAGAGAGAGAGAGCGAGAGAGAGAGAGAGAGAGCGAGAGAGAGAGAGAGAGAGCGAGAGAGAGAGAGAGAGAGCGAGAGAGAGAGAGAGAGAGCGAGAGAGAGAGAGAGAGAGCGAGAGAGAGAGAGAGAGAGCGAGAGAGAGAGAGAGAGAGCGAGAGAGAGAGAGAGAGAGCGAGAGAGAGAGAGAGAGAGCGAGAGAGAGAGAGAGAGAGCGAGAGAGAGAGAGAGAGAGCGAGAGAGAGAGAGAGAGAGCGAGAGAGAGAGAGAGAGAGCGAGAGAGAGAGAGAGAGAGCGAGAGAGAGAGAGAGAGAGCGAGAGAGAGAGAGAGAGAGCGAGAGAGAGAGAGAGAGAGCGAGAGAGAGAGAGAGAGAGCGAGAGAGAGAGAGAGAGAGCGAGAGAGAGAGAGAGAGAGCGAGAGAGAGAGAGAGAGAGCGAGAGAGAGAGAGAGAGAGCGAGAGAGAGAGAGAGAGAGCGAGAGAGAGAGAGAGAGAGCGAGAGAGAGAGAGAGAGAGCGAGAGAGAGAGAGAGAGAGCGAGAGAGAGAGAGAGAGAGCGAGAGAGAGAGAGAGAGA
>SZWC01014195.1:29590-52403 GCA_023375785.1 Penium margaritaceum | reverse complement strand
CCCCCCCTCACCCCCTCCCCCAACCTCTTCTCTTCCACCTTGATCCTCAAGAGAAGATGTGTGGAAGCTTCCTAGTGACACAGCCGCCGACTAGGTGTGAGTGCCTAGTCTGACGATGAAGACTGTCACAAGTCGTGCACACAACAGCAAGGGTCTGGCTGGGAGACAAAAGGCAAAGTGTCAGAATGCTTCGATGGAATTTGCATAGAGATGAAAAATGATAGGTCGAGGGCATAAGTACTTGTCGCGGCGCATGGCGGGTGTTGCACGTGGCAGTGCAAGATCTGTCCTAAAAATGGCCTAAAACCACTGTTTTTGCCATAACCCTGCACAGACATGCCAAAACGCTACGTCGTCTAAAGCTAGACATGCACGATCAAAAGTCGGACGCTACGACTGGTCACATGCATCCATCCGGCATCCAACAGTGGACACACAATGCAAAAACATGCAAATCAGGCCCACGGCCAGTCCACCAAAAAACTCCTGCGTGCTGTTGAAAACCTGCAGGAGGTCCCAGGTAGCGTCCAGAGCTCTGGAACGGTCATCGGCAAGCTCCAAGCTGGTAGTCTGCCACCAGATGACGTACCGGTACCACTAGGGTCCGCATCAGGGATCTGCACGAGTATGAACACGGCCGAGTGGTCACAGTAAATTGTACAGGTCGACAGGAACGTCACAAATCACAACACTCCCCCATGACCTGATGGTACGCATGGCCATACATGTGCAGCATTGAGACAAGTAGAACGAGTGCAACCACAAATGTGACACGGACATAGACACACCCCACACTCAACCACTCTCAGGCAAGGGGCAAAGTCCAACAGAACGAATGGCCACCAGGAACTTCCCGCATGCTAGTGCCTTTGTCAAGAAGGCAGCACGTTGCATGTCAGTGCTAACCAAAATGACGGAGATCACGTGTCGCTCCACTAGATCACGCCCAAAGTGATGCTCAACCGCAATGTGCTTCGTGAGAGCATGAAAGACTCCAGAGTTCTTCGCAATGACAAGAGCACTCTAGTTGTCGCAACGAAGCACAATGGTGGGTACTGACTGGCCCAGCTCAAGGAAAAGGCGCTCCAGCCATACCGCCTCAGCAGCCCCTACACCCAGAGCAACGCACTTTGCCTCCGATGAGCTACGTGCAATGTAGCCCAGCTTCCCGCTACTCCAGGACACAACGGTTCCACCGAGGAGGAACATGTAACCGGTGCGCCTGCATCAATCTGGGCTCCAGGCCCAGTCGTTGTCGGTGTAGCCGTGAAGGACCACTGAACACTGCCGGCGAAAGCAGAGTTGGAGGTACGGCGTGGAGACCACGTACCGCACCACTCGCACCGCCTCGTGAAGAGCTCTAGCCCGTGGAGCCTGCGAAAATTGGGCAAGGAGGTTGACGGCAAATGCGATCTCAGGACGTGTGGTAGTGGCCAGGTACATCAAATCATAGATCCGATGAGACGGAGGTACAGGGTCGCATCCACGAACTCCCCGACCTGTGTGGGATCGTCCACCTTCAGGGCATCCTGCCCGTCAGGCGTGAGAGGTGTGGAAGCCATGGGCACTACGCCGAGGAGTTCGCTGAAGTGCTCCCCCACAACACGTGCATATCGGGCCTGATGCAGTAGTAGAGTACGACGTCTGCGGTCTCGCACAATCTCCATGCCGAGAAACACCGCCGCAGGACCAAGGTTCTTCAACCTGTAGGCACTCTGGAGGACTACCTTGGCCTCCTTCACGACCTCCAGTGAAGGAGACGCCATGAGAAGGTCGTGGACATAGACCATGATGGTGGTGAATCGCTCAGGCGTCCGTCGGATGAAGAGAGAGGGAGTTGCCTCGCTCTGTGCATAACCCGCATGAGTCAGGGTGCTAGTGATCTCCTGGTTCCAACACCGAGGAGACTGTTTGAGGCCGTACAAGGACTTGCACAAGCGCCAGACCTTGTCACTATCCTCAAAGCCGCATATATGACCAATTACATCACCCGTGAAACTGTGTATCAACATATGTATTGGAAAGTGAACAAACTAGTGAACATGGATGGTTCACAGAAACTACTAAATATCCCATAGAGCCTATTATAGTTTTCATTATGTACAACAAATGTACATTTGGGCTTTGTAGACATGCATTCATGTGGATGTTTTGTGAAAAATGTTTCCATGCATGAATACACGTTTTGATACACTAATTGACAAGTGCGTGATATTGAGGTGATTAACCATAACTCCAAAGCCAAGTGGCTGAGCCACGTAAATCTCCTCTTCCAGAGATCCATGGAGGAACGCATTGTTCACATCCATCTAGTGCAGTTCCCACTCATGTTGAGCCACTACACCGAATAGAGCTCGAGCTGAGGTCATGCGGCCGATAGGGGCAAAGGTGTCAGTGTAATTGATGCCCTCAATCTGAGAGTACCCCTTGACGACCAAGCGAGCCTTGTGGCATTCTAGTGAGCCATCCGGCTTCACTTTCTTGCGAAAGACCCACTTGACCTGAATAGCCTTCCTCCCAAGTGGAAGGTCGACTAGCTCGTAAACTTCAAGCTCTCGGATGGCGCAAAGCTCGTCCTCATAGACACCACGCCAAGCGTTAGCATCCTCTCATGAGAGAAGCTCTCTCATCAGAGGATGAGAGAGCTCTCTCGTCCTCACAGACATCACGCCACTCAGAGCTCTCCCTCGTCCTCCCAAGCAACATGCATCGCGTCAGCATCCTGTGACAAGAGAGCTTCCCTTAGTGTGCCCGGGTCAAGTGCCATAGAGGGAGAGCTCTGCGCGGTAAGAGCGCACGCCTCAGTGCTAGGTCTGACGAGCACAAGGTCGGCTGCTACATCACAAGCGATGTGAAACTCGCGAGTGACGAGGTCGTGCCCTACGGAGCATGTTGGATGTACCTCAGTGTGCTCAGTGTGGACACTCAGGCCTAGGGCCTTTGTGCCGGGATTACCACTCGCGATGCTGCAAGCGGAGTGCCTGGGTGCGGGACCAGACACTTGCTGAGCTTCGGAGTCCAATGGTCGAAGGCAGCCGCCAAGCTCACGGGAGTAACCCGGGCTCGAGGGGTGCACCTCAGGCTCAGGAACAAGCATAATCGCAGCTTGGGGGGGCTGAGGTAAGGGAGCTGGTGATGCCGTGCGAGGAGATGCATGTGTGGGAGACACGGAGCTCGGTGTGACAGTAGGAGCAAGTGAGGCAGGTCCACACATACAGGTAGGAGTATCGCCGGACATAGGTACGGTCACAGGAGTATGCACAGGTACAGGATCATGGGTACCTGTGGGGTGCGGGGGGACAGGAGTAAAAGCCAGTAGAGATCTCTGGACCGACAGCGATGATCACTAGGTCATCAAGAGCCAGAGAAGTGGAGGGAGCTCAAATGGACACATCGGCCTGGCGAGAGGTGCTCGCAGGCGCAGACTCCCCCATCCGTCAAGAGACCTCACACGTAAGAACGTGTGTGACAGAAAGCAACGTGATCGATGTCAGATCACAGTAGGTGAGGGACTCAAATAAGAGCACGTCGCGTGACTCAACAATGCGATGACAAGCAGGGTCCCAAAAACGCAAGGCCTTCGACCGCAGGGAGACAAAGGCACACAAGCAACCCCGCGGTGAGACCTTGGACCTCTGCTGGTCCTTGATGTACCACACAGCAGCCAAGGATCCCCAGACACGACCAAGGCGTAGGGCACCACGGTGGCCGAACCAGAGCTCCGGGCTACGGGGTGACGTGGTCCGGAAGAGGACCGTACGGGAGGTGGTTCCAGACCCAAGTCATTTAGGCGAAGCCTTCAAAAGCGAAGGACTCCGGAAGACCGCAATGAGACCGCATAGTGCAAACCGCATCCTCCATGGTGCGGTTCCAGCGCTCACAAACACTGTTCTGTTGAGGAGTACCAAGAGCGGAGACCTGGTGAAAAATCCCGTGGCCGCGAGTAATCTGCGGCCATTTGAGCGACTGTTGGCACTCGGTGTAGCAATAGGCGCCTCCACAGTTGTAGCAGTGAACGGAGCGTCCACTGCTACTGCCCGATGACGGCTGCTATTGTGACTGCTACTGGCTCGAGTCGCGCCTCCGTCACCCCTTCTTCCCCTGTGTTGCTCCCGTGACACCCTGTGTCTGAGTCGGTGTAATCGAGGTGGAAGGGGAGGAGGAGGACGTGGCAGAGGATGGAGAAGGATTCTACAGGAAGGGCGTCGGTGGTGATGCAATGACTGTTGCAGCAACGGAGGTCTATTGATGACCCACAGCTGCCTCACGGGCGGAATTCACCTGGAGGAAGAGCTGGTGCGCCCAGGGAAGAAGTTGTAGTGAGGCTGAAAAATGCTCAAGCACGGCGTCGCTGTACCTCGTGAAGATGTCTATGTGCTCAAGGCAAACTCTGAGCATGATCGTCCGGAGCGCCAACAGTTGTGTACCTCCTGAGGTCCCAAGGTGCGTGTAGATGCGCATGGTGCATTGCCAGTAGTTGGTTGCAAGCTCGGCATGTCTTTGACGAAGGGAGTGAAAGGCACGAATGTGCGCAGCATGGGTGGCGTGCATCTCTGTAGCAAGCTGGGATAGTGCTAGGTCCCAGCCCCCGTGTGGATCAACGCCGGTGCCTGTGCCCGCCTCAGCAAGGAACGAGCGGAAATTGATGACGGTGTCGCGTGACATGGCGTAGAGAAGTCTACGCATCGCCCTAGCCATTGTCAGCACTTGTGCTCGGTCCGTAGTCTGATACAGACTATGGTAGTAGGGTCACACGCCCTCTGAAGTGGCCAAAACCTGGAAGAGGATCTCCAAGCAGTCAAAAGTGTCCTTGCTGACATACCATGGGGGCGGAGTCTCGAAGTACTTGGGTTGCCGCTCCATAGGGAGAGCAACCATAGGCTGTGAAGGACTAGGGATGGGAAAGACGCCGAGGAGAGGGAAGTCGTTGGGGTGGAGGTCAGGCGACGATCGAATCTTGGGAAAGCGAGATATGTGTGGGGGCCGAGAGCTCGTCTGAAGCTGGTGGAGACGCTCCTGAAGCACATGAATCTCGCGCTCGGGGGAGTCGCCCTCCATGCCTGATATATCTAGATCCTCGTCCCAAGTATCAAGAGGTGGCGAGTCGGCTCCAGCTCCTATCTTCGGTGCTAGACCTGACTGCTGTGTAGAGGTTACAACCCCGGTTGCTCCCTCAGATGTCTGTCGTGGGGTCGTGGAATGACCCCGAAGAAGCTCGGTGAGTGTATGGATGGCATCAATCTGCTCCCGCTGCAGGCGACGCATCTCGTCCTGCGGGCTTCGCAAGTCCTCAATAGCCTGCGAATGTGGGCTCATGACCCATGAGGAGGAAGAAGAGGGATCTAGTACCCTTTTTCCCTTATCGTCGGACGGAGCCATGTCGCCGCTCATTATGGGCCGAGACGTCAACATGGTGGAATTACGGAAACGTGAGTGTTTCTCAAGGTGTTGAAACGCTGGCAACTTTTGACTCTCCCGCCAAAATTCTCACTCAGGAAAGTGTTGACGTCAATTGGAAGTTGCTGACGTCAGCATGACCTGATGACGTCAGCAAGGGAAAATGCTGACATCAGCTCTCCTCTCCTATATTTTTTTTTCAACCTTTGCGGTTGTTGCCCGAGCAGTCGGCCGCTCCGTAGCAGCCGGGTAGAAGCTACGCAGAAGCTGTGCAGCAGCTTTCGCTCAACTACTGCTGCTACTATGTCGTCAGCTCCAACAGCAGCCGCACGGTTGCGTGCGGAGCATCCGTCTGGTAGCTGCATACACGGCCGTGGCAGCAGCTGCACTGTTGCCGCTGCTACGCACTATGGTTGCTGCATGCTGTTGTCGCCGCCACAGGCTACTACCGCTGCTGCTCTTGTGTAACTGCTGTCGCCGCTGCTGATGCCGCTGCTACTACACTGCTGATGTGCTGCTCCTGTCATTATTGCTGCCGTTGCTACTATGCTGCTGCTGTACTGCAGCCATCGTTGCTGTTACCACTACTTTTGCGTAGGTATTGTGTTGTTGCTCTGCTACATTGCTACTGCTACTACTCAATGTTGCTGCTGCAGCATGTGCCAATGTCGGCAGCTACCACTAGTAGTAGCTTCTACTGTAGTCTCATGTGGTGATAGTGAGCGACATCGACGGCGATCGGCTATCGTCGTTGATAGGTCCTTGTAGATCTGCTGTAGTGGTGACTCTCACGGCTGCTGCTCTGTTGCGTCTCTGCTGCGGAGCTCGGTGAGAACTCTCTCACCGCTTTGATACCGAGAGAAGATGCGTGGAAGGTTCCTAGCGACACAGTCGCCGACTAGGCGTCAGTACCTGGTTTGACGATGACAACAGTCACAGGTTGTGCACACAACGGCAAGGGTCTGGCTAGGAGACACAAGGAAAAGTGTCAGAATGCTTCAATATCATTTGCATAAAGAGATGAAAAACTACAGGTTCATGGCATAAGTACCTGCCGCGGCGCATTGCGGGTGTTGCACTTGGCAGTGCAAGATCTGTCCTAAAAATGGCCAAAAACCACTGTTTTGGCCGTAACTCTGCACAGACATGTCAGAATGCTACTCCATCTAAACCTAGACGTGCACGATCAAAATCCAGACGCTACGACTGGTCACATGCATACATCCGGCATCAAAGAGTGGACACACAATGCAAAAAGTGCAAATTGGGACCACAGCCAATCCAACGATAAACTCCTGCGTGTTGTAGAAAAACTGCAGGAGATCCCGGGTAGCGTCCAGAGCTCTGGAACGGTCTTCGGTCAGCTCCAAGCTGGTAGTCCACCACCAAATGACGCACCAGTACCACCAGGGTCCGCATCAGGGATCAGCACGCGTATGGACAAGGCCGAGTGGTCACAGGAAACTGTACAGGTTGACGGGAACGCCACAAATCACACACCTCATTCGCCCCATATTGTAACTGTGAACTACATTCAATTAGACAATAGCTTTCGAATACACTACGGGAGGAGAAGAAGCCAGTGGCTTGGCAAGATCAGGCCTATCCTTCATGTTAGTTGTATCAAGGTATTCGCATCCTAGGGTTGGCTACGCTGTTCTTAGGTAGCTTTTTGCCTTGTCTTGTTCATAGCTAGGGACGGCCTTCTATGATTCAATGTTTTGGGTTTTCTCATGAACTGGTCGGTGGGATAGGCTTCGTGAGAGAGTTTGCAGAAGTTCTTTGACACCCTCCCGACGGTTCTGCCACCAAAGCGGGACGTGGAGCATCGCATTGACCTCAAACTTGGAGCGCACCTGCCTGTTTGTGCGACATACGTCATGAGCAACGCGTAGCTTGAGGAGCTCAAGAAGCACGTTACTGAGATGACGGACCAGGAATTCGTCCGTCCATCCTCGTCTCCAAATGTTGCACCTGTCTTGTTGTGGAGAAAGTACACAGAGGAGATGTGCATGTGTGTGGACAACCGGGCGTTGAACGAGTCGACCATCAAGTACTGGTACTTGCTTCCACGAGCCAATGAGCTCATCGATCAACTCCATGTGGCTTGGTTTTTCACAAAGATCGACCATTATCTGGCTACCACCAGATCCGCATCACAGCAGATGATGTAGAAAAGATGGTCTTCCACACCCGCTACTGTCATTATGAGTTTCTCATGATGCCTTTCAGGTTGACCAATGCACCGGCCACCTTCCTGGCAGCGATGAACAACACCTCCAGGCTGAACTTGAATAAGATTGTGGTCGTGTACCTCAATAACATCTTGCTGGATAGGAGGAGGGCAGAGGAGCATGACGAGTATGTGAAGAATGTCCTTATGACTTTGAGGAAGGAGAAGTTTTTTTCAAAGCTCTCTAAGTGTGACTTTACAGTAGGAAAAGGTGAATTCCTTGGACAAGAATTTGGCAGTGGACAAGTTGACATGGACTCGTACAAGGTGTAGGCCATGCAAGAGTGGCTGAAGTTACGTAGTGTGCAAGATGTGCAAGTGTTCCTTGGTTTTTGCAACTACTTCCATAGGTTTATCCTTGGTCATGTAGGACTGTTAGCGCCACTCTCCAACATGAATCACAATGATTCCTAGTGGAGTTGGGGAGTTAGCGAACAAGAAGTCTTTCATAATCTCAAAATAGCTCTTACTTTCGTGCCGGCCTTGCACCTGGCCGGCAGCGACCGTGAGTTTGAAATGACAACAAATACATCAGACCCGGCTATTGGTGGTATGCTTTTGCGAGATTTTGGCAACGGGTCGTAGCCGGTCGCCTACTACTCCCGCAATTTGCGTGGAGTAGAGGTGAGCTATGCCACCCACGACAAAGAAATACTCATTGTGGTCACAGCCTTCAAGAACGGGCAGTGTTATCTCTAGGCCTAAAAATGCACGGTCTACACCGACCACCACACATTGAGGCTGTTGCTATAGTGGAAGCATAGTTCATGAGACTCAAAGCCACAATAAGCAACAATCTCACAAAACCTACGTTCGTAATTGGCAACACCGCCGGTTTTGCAAGCAGACATAGCTTGGTATGCGTGTTCTTCCCCATGTCACCCACAGTGAAGCATTTGATGAACGACTCCGTGAACTTCTTCCAGAAGGTTAGCCATTTCAGCGCAACGTTATCACTACTACGGGTTGGAGCTAATGTGGTTGAGATTCCGGTTGTAGCCGTAATGCCGGCGACTATCACCACTCAGTTGTCCTGTGGATTGGACCGCATAACGTCGGCCCACCAATCCAACAATGCCCCTCTCAACAGGGTCACGACATAGTCACGATGCGCCTCGTACCTCAAGGCATCCACTCCGATGGCGGTGAAGTACCAGCTCTAGTACAAGTATCGAAGCGTGCAGAGCTGGCCCATCCTTCTTCAACAAGTCAAACGACTCCAGCTTGGATGGAATCGGTACGCTCACCACAAATCCAGGAGTGGTGGTAACTGCCACTGGTTTTACCATGGGATGCTTTGCGAGCTCTTGATTGAGGTACGCATATTGCTTCTTCAACAGGTTCACCTTGGCTTGCATGTCAGCGAGCAACTTCTTCAATGCCACATTTGCTATTACTTTGCGTTGCGCAGCAAACACCGGAGCCATGAGGAACATGCCCGATAAAGTCATCTTTGCGTCCGTTACAACATCTCCCTCAACGTGTCTTCTGGTTACCGCCTTGTCACTGGAGTGCATGGTGGACCTTGGGCACGAATCCACCAAAGAGAAAAGATATGTAGTGGTCTATGCTGACCAGGGGAGGTTGTCACATAGATGGTTGTTCCCCTGAGCCAAGGGTGGCTCTGATACCAAGTGTGAACCAGGCGCGGCAACCAAGGGGAAGCTGGTGCACACATTATGGTGTATGTGACAGTGTAGGATCCTTTTCTGGGAGCACAGGAACACTTGTGGCAAAGTGGGCGTGATGAGTACTTGTTATGCAAGTGTCTGCATACAATACTATATGTACATGATATCACATCATAGGCAATCCTAGATTGCCAAGCTATGCGCAACTCTGTACAGGTCAGCGTCGCGTAGCTCATCTTACTAGATTTCTAACGCACCAAAAATCTCATCATTCTACAGAGGAACGTCTCGGATATGGCCATTTCTATGAACCACGGCAAACTGTCGCTGGCAGCACCACTAGCGTCAGTGATGGCCGCCCAAAGTTCCCTTTCTGGTAATAACACATTGGGGCGCCATTCCACAGTGCCCTTGGCCCTCAATGATCCTTGACTCATTGACTAGTCGACTCTAAAGGGGCACTTTGACCTTGGTGGGTCTTCCAAGGGTCGAGCCCTCGTACCCGAGAATGAATTTCCGTCGTCTGTTTTCCCCTTGGCCGGTGCAACCTTTGGCCGGGTGTAACTCAATCTTTCAAGGAATGACCCCGTTCTTGAGCCAATTTGGCACAATGTTTTTGATAGATTCCACAATTCACAGTCAGACAACATGTTGAGGGAAACCTCAAGTCATAATCAGAGTCGTTGGCACTGTCCGGCATATAGTATTAGTGCCTCTCTGACATCCATCCACACGGTTAACACAAACCTTTTTGGGATACACTTCCCAATACACCCGTCCAACACACTTTTGACTTCTCAAAGAAGGGGGGAGGGGATTACGTGACCCCCTCTCCTCCCTCCACCCATAAATGAAAGACTGTATCTGGGAAGTATATTGGATATTCTGGTTGATAGACAGCTTTAGGAAAACACAAGTGAATCTTATCCAAAGTCAAATACAGTGACAACGTCCATCTCGATCAACAGATCAACGGTTCACGTAGAAGGGGTTGGAAATGACTTTCCCATTTTATAGCGGACATGAACTCTCCCCCTGTGAGAAAGTGTGTCTATGATGTGTATTTGGGAGTAGAGCGAATGGACACATCCAATAATTCACCACTGTATTTGCTCTCTGAAATGTTTTGAAGACATAAGAAACCAACAGTTAAATTTATTAACTGTTAAGTTAAATTTATTCATAGGAAGGAAGTAAAAACTCTCTCGCGACAGTTATGCTTTGTGAAAAACTACTACACGTCAACATTCAAGAAACACCTACAAAAGGATCTCTTTATCAAACCAAAAAAAACTTGTTGACATGTCCCTCGAGCAAATTTATGGCTGTCGCTTGATTGAAATTCATGCGACTACTATTGGCATGTTTATCCTGCCTTTGAAGGGACAAGACACTACAAATCAAATGAAAGAAGTACGTGATGTACGTTTGTGGAAGTAAGTACAAGACATGATCACTTGCATTATTAAAAACAAAATAAGATGAAGTTATTTGGACAAAAGAGGTCACTACAAATAATACAGACATGTCTAAAGTATCGTTCCTTTGAGTGCGTTTGGAATTCACATAAGATCATTGCAACTTCCGAGACAATGTGTACAAAACAATTGTGTATGTGTGAGACTTGCAGGTAGTTATAAAGCAAGTTTGTTTTTTCCAGAATAAACTTCTAGAAGGATTTTCACCGTATGTTTCAGGCTTGTACACACATTAGCAAGTGTGTGGATTTGGGGTGATTCTGCATAAATGGGCAGCAGGAACATCAGAGCCTCCATATTCCTTGCATCCGATCCACTCACCTCTTGAAACTTTGTGCCCTTCATAAGCTACAGAAGTACCTGTTGTGCAATGTGGATCTCTAATTTCTACCTCTACAGGCCAAATCCAGTGCAGCCCATAACCTTTTGGATGGGCAAGGATTCCACATTATGTGCCATGTTGTGCTTTTGTTGCTGACATTCTCAAACTGCGATGGCAAAGTCATCCGTGACGACGTTAATGTGCGTGAACAAAAGTCATCAATGTCTTTTCAGGTACATCAATGATTGTTGAAAATTTGCCCCTCCCCATGTCCAAGTGTGGCGCCGGGAGGTGCAGACGAGCAGCCAGAGAGGGGAAAATCCACACAGTTTTTCTGTTGGTTTTTAATATGGTCCAGGCAGAAAATCCCTCCCACTGGGCTCCCTTCCCGGAGCAGCTACTTTGGTGGAGTTTTGGTCCGCTCCACTCAGATCCGACTAGGCATTGGCGAGTTCAGCGCTCGAGGTTCCATCTGGGATGGGTTTGCCTTGGTCGCGTCATATAGCTTCCACCGTCCTCCTCACCTCACATCACGAGCCATAGGCCATGGGTCCATGGTCAATGGGGGGAGCCCCCTAACAATGGGGGACTCCGATGCACCGGTAACGACTGCCCTTGCGTATATCTTTCAGATATGTGCCTCATGAAGAGGTCTTCTGTACCCGCCACGGCATTGGCCAGGTCCTCACAGTTGGATCTAGAGGCTCAAAGATTGCTCGGATGCTGAAATGGAGGATTGCCCCTGAATTTATATGAGTCATTGAATCCAGTGAAAGTAATTTCACCGGAATTAGACAAGTAACAAGGGATGTATGAGCTTCCAAGGTTGGGGTTTGCGCGGCGGCTCTGGGAGCCGGCCGCGGCTCGACTTCCGGTGAATAGTGGACCAAACCGAGTAACAAATATCCATCTCGGGATTTTGCTCCGGAAGGCTGCCGAGGCGTCCGGTGAATAATTCGCCGAATTTCAGTAGTGCAGTTTGCTACTGAAGGACTTAGCCAACTCCTTGGTTCGGCATCCAAAACTCAGTAGTGCGTTTTGTTATTCAGGGACTTAGTCAAAATTCATACAGCAAGTCCGCGGACATGTTTCAAACCCTATCGCACTCATCATCAAAATCAACCCAAAAGTGGGGGAGGTGTGTCGAAACAATGCAGGGAATCCCTCTATCACGTGCAAAGGGATCTACGCCTTGGGAAGAGTGCTTCGTACGTGAAGGGAGGCGCCACGGCGTGTGCGCACCACGAAGGCGTTAGGTGTTTCTATGTTGGGTGAGACCCACGCTTCGACAAGCCTAACTTGGGCTACGCTTGGCATAATCGTGCATGGCTTGGTACGTTGGAGATTTCATGACTATCCCTATAAACTTTCATTCTCTGTCCATGTGCAAAAACTAACGCAAATTGCCATTTTTCTCTTCGCAAACTGAATGTCTCTAAATTCCTACTCATATTGTGTGATGTGACCAGAAAGCTCACGCTCCGTCTCAGATTTGCCCAAAACAAAAGATGTGAACCACTAGACACCAATCAAATTACAGTCAGGACCGCACCATGTGGAATTCCCAGCAATGATTTTTATTCATAACATTTTGGCAGAAATGTTACCGTGGCACTTTCAGATCCTCCAAGTGTCCATGGCAGTTGAGGCAAGGAGACCTCCAAGGAAGATGTATTCTTTGGATCGGCAAATACCAGTTGGGCATAATTCTAGGGAATGAAGATTGTGGAACTGAGAAGGGCTGATGAAAGGTTTTTTGTACATTTTAATGGTGATATTGCATCAGATTCTTGTATTGTGCCATCTAAGCTTCCCAGAGAATCCAAGAACGACCAGAATGGAGTAGTAGATCCCCTGCTATGGCTGTCCAAGCAACCCTTGGTAGAGCTATGTATCATGCCTCCAACGGCTGGAAGGGGGTAGGCACCTTGACGACTACATGTCAAATTTTCCTTTGTAAACCAAACCTTGTGGAGCTTGGTATGGTTGTTGAGACTCCCCTCGGTCCTTCCCCTTTGCTATTGTGTAATTGGAGCTGTCATGAGTCAAAATCAGATCACTGGTTGCGAAACATCTGGTAACCCGTGATTTGTACCAGATTCCTTCCACCAAGTACCCGAACTATGGGTGACATAATATTTCTGGATACTCAAGCAAAAAAAGCAAATGAAAACTCAGAATCTCAGGGAAAAAATCCAGAGATTCCAAATCTGCAGTTTGATCAAACATCCATCTTCTCTCTAGTGGTCAAAAGAGGAAAACGGCACACGACATCCACAACAGGGACACCTTTTGACACTATCAATGGCCTTCCATCCTCAAATTGATGAGCAGATGGAGAACAACCAATCAGAAACTCTAGCAGTTTGTACGAGCAACATGACACAGAGTACGTGGTGAAGGTACATACCACCAAACTCCCATACAACTATAGTCATCCACAACAACCTGAAAATATCTATTGAAATAGGTTACGACAAACTTTTAAGGTCACGTGTTTTGCTAAAAATCTAAAAAACATTCATTCTCATTATACATGGCAAAGAAACTGTTGAATGAAGAGCAATGAGATGCATTAGACTCTCACAGTGACTCAAGGACGATGAAACAGATATCTAAAAAACCAGAAGGCAAACATCGAGTTTCAAGCCGGTGATAACATACTACTCCATTTTGGGAACATTGTGTTGTTGGGATATGTGCACATAATGTTGAATCCATAGTGGTTGTGGCCTGTTGCAAGTGAAGAAATCTAGACACCTGTCATTGCCAAGTTATGCTTGCCGTGATAACTTTCCCAAACAAGAAGTGCCCTCGTAACCACATCTCCAAGTGGACGAGGATAATGAGTACAATATTGAAGATATCCTCGTACTTCAACATCATAAAGAAGCGTTCAAAATTCCTCATCAAGTTATGGGGTAAAACGTAAAGCACTATGGCTAGGAATGTATGATGACCTATGATGTTGATCATACGATCAAAAGTTGTTTAAGCAGGAAGTTGCAAAAACTACATGAAATGCTAGGAAGGCACAGCTAAAGGATGGGAGAATTATTCCATCCCAAACGTACATTAGTATGAAACTCTGTGTGATGGTTACATTGTTCTCTCCTAGCCCTTGCGCATCGATGTCCCAATTCATGTGCCAACAAGTCAAAGGAACTTAGGCTGAAAGCCCCAACAAATTTCCCATAGGAGAATTTATGTACAACTTCAAGAACCTTGAAATAGATCGACAAAAGTATCACAAACCATATCGATTTTTCATTTATTTTGTGGTTATTGGTTGTGAGAGGTCCTTTAGCAGTTGGTCTGTTGAATTTTTTTGAGGGGAGGAAAGAGAGGAACCGATGGTTGTGGGGGCTGTGGGAAAAGTCCTTGGTAGAAATATGGTATGATATTGGCAATGCTTTGAGGGTTGTGGTGACTTCTCAGGTTTTTTCTTCGAGTGAGGTCATCGACGATGCTCTTTTTCTGGCTTGAATGTGACTTCACAGGAACAGGATGGCTTGTTCCAGTCCCTTTGTGAAGGTTTGATGGGCCAGTTTGTGTTCATGTTTGTGGCATGTGAGCTTATGCCTTTTGGGCTCATTATCATGTTTTGTGAAAGGGACAGTATACGTTGGTTGTCTGTATTCAAACACATATCTTGTTTAAGGGCTTGTGATGTCTCGTTAAGATCTTGTAGCATTCTGATTTCTGTTCTTCTAAGCTTTAGCCTTTTAAGGCTTTTCCGAGGAGGATTTTGTAGGATATCCAGACTTAGTGTTGTGTTGTTTCAAGGAAAGATACACCTCGAGGTCGTGTAGTAAGCAAATTTTTCGTTCTCCAGATGCATTTGCCACGTGGGTAAGCATGGAGGAGATCAAGGTTGATTGAGGGAGCTACTAGGTGTTCAAAAGGGGCAGGTAACAATGTGACATGGGTAGTGTTGTACAAGTGTTGGGTTTTAGAGATGTTGTGGTTAAAATGGCCAGTCATCAAAGATGTCTTGTTGGCTACACAGTAGAAAGTGAAAAGGGGTACAGTTGGGCTAAGAGTTTGGAAATTATCTATGATTTCATGGTGATGAATAAGGTTGTTAAGTAGAGCGCTATCATTGGGTTGTTCTTCTAGGTCATTGTCGATGTCCTCACAGGTGGTGATCAAATCAGCCAATAGGAAATCGTATTCATCCTCATAGCGGATATTTTCTGGTTATTTCCAACATATTATTCATTGTTTCATGCATGCGGGAGCAAAAACTACTCCGGTGGCGAGTGATTCATTCATAGATGCAAAGGATTCTTGTAGAATGTATGGATCATTACTCTATGTTGTTTGGACATGTATTATATCTTCTGGTGTTTTGTACGAAAAGGATTCCGCCTGTTTGTGTAGATTTAGATACCGAGAATTTTGTTTCTATGTATAGTGATCTTTATGTTTTGGAGTATGTCTCTACAGTATCCATGTGTCTGTCGATGATGGTGTAGATGACGAGATTGTCAGGGGATTATTAGCATAACCATTATTGACCTGGATAGACTATTGTTATTGGGGTTGGTACTGTTTGTTGTTAAGCGTTGGGTTTTTGGTCTTCTTTGTTTCATGTCCTCAATTGATTGTTCATGTGGCTTTCACTTTGAAGTTGTGTTTCATCAAATTTGGATTTTTTTTCTTTTGCTTTTGGGATTCTCGTTATTTTTGGTTTGTGGATTTCAGTTTTCTTATGGTGTGTTCTTGTTTGATTTGAGTGCCATAGACATGGAGTCACTCCAGGTTTTAGTGGTTGTAGGTGTTGAGGATCTCGCCTATTGCTTGTACTCGTTTGTTCCTTTTATGTGGCCCGGTTTGTGATTTTGTTGTGAGACGGAGTCCGTTATTTGAGGGTGGAGAACGGCACGTGGGTAAATGTGATAGGGTAGGTGTAGGTGTAGCAGGCCAGGCTCTAAGGTGGGATGATGTTGGGTCATCAAAGAAGGTAATGTGATAGGGTATTTCATGGGATCGCTCTAGATATCATGATATCTATCCTCTAAGGGAGAGTTAAAAGAGGAGGATAGATGGTGACAACATTGTGAGGTTGAGGTGATGTTGCTTGTGTTCATGGGTGACAGTGGGAACAATGAGCACAGCTTTGTGATTCACTGGTTGAGTTTCCCACTGAAGAATTTTTTAATGAATGCTTGGATGTTTCATGCCGGCTTTTGGATTCATCCAGTGTGACACTGGAATTGTGGAGTCAGCGACAATGTATAACAGTGTTACGGGAGGTTCCAACTGTGTTGACGTTAGGAAAGGTTGTGATTTGCACAGAACATGAGGGGTACCTTTTGTTGATCTTTCTTGTTGTTTGTGGATGAGGGGAGTATGACACTGTCGTGAATGGACATTGGGCAAAGTGAACAGAAATATTAATGAAATGGATGCAATTTTGAGGTTAACATGTGGATTTTGGCCCTTTGGGTTTGTTGATGGAACATTGACGGTTGAATAGGGGAGTATAGTGATTGGCTAGCTTCTGTTAGGGTCTTGGATGCTGATGTGTGCGAAAAAAGGCAGTATATTCGTCTGTAGTGAGTAGCATGTGTAGTATGCCTGAATGAAGGTTGGACTATGCAGTGAAGACTTTTTGTTTTTGTTCATTAGTAGTGAGATTTATAATTTTGAAATGAATTCCAGATAGTGGGGAAAAATGGTAGGTAGCAGTTTGTTCTGTATTGGCTGCACTTGCTATATTATCAGTAACATTATTCATTGTGTTGGTTTGTGTTCTAAGTGAAACCATGGCAGCTCTGGTTTGTTGTTCCTTCTGTGAAAGAATTTCCAGTAGCGTTAAAATGTGAGAAATGGGATTTTGGCTTTGTGTGCTTAAAGCAAATTGAGTGGGAGTAGCCAACTATATAGTATCGGTCAAATTGTTATTGTGTTGGTAGTTATAATTTGATTTTCTAAAGATACTGTGAGGTGGCTAGATTGAAATACATTGTAGGAATTGTATACTTAGTGCATGTATTTTGTTTGGAGTAATTGCCTTCGCTAATGATTTCATACCTCTTAGCTTGTGGAGTTTGGAACCTGGGTTTGAAAGTAGGTGTGGTAGAAACATGAAAGGCTTTTGTATTCCTGGGTATGTATATGTGTCTGAGAGGGACTAAAAATGAAACATTGTAGGTGAGAAAACAACCTTGGAAATATACATATCACCAATAGAGGTGTTTTTGCATAGGTTTCTCGGTGCAAAGTTCATCGAATTTCCGCTAGCTTATTCTGTGAGTAGGATTACTAAGAAGGATACTGAAGGAGTTGGAAGAAACTGACGATGCTCGCTTGATTTTCATAAGGCACTATGTTCTTGTGAGACAGGATTTGGATGGAAAAAAGGACTCAGCTGAAAGCACAAAATTATTGATGGCATCTAAGTTTGCGCATATTGCCAACATCCTCTGTTGGACCAAAGAAAGAATCAACAGTAAAAGATCAAGCTACGAAGGAAGTTTGGGGATCGGGTGGTCTGAAATAAGGGCCAAAAGAAAAGACTGCGTGTGGAAAAGTTCTTAGGAAACAACATTGGAGTTGGGTTGAGCAGAGCAAAGTGAGGCATTCTGTACGTACCAGGGGGAACCTGCCATGTACAGAGTCTATGTCAAACACCTTGAAACAAGCGAAATAACAAGAAGAAAGGTAACTGAGCGGGTAGTACATATCAATGTGCCGGTCAAATTGTGTCTACATTGGTACCGTATTGTTTCTTGTATTCTTTCACCTTTTTAAAATGAATTAACCGATCATTGAGTCTGCCCAGTTTTGACCCTCGCTTTTTATTGTGCTGATTCTCCCGTAGCAGACCTCTTCTAATGATGGACACTAAAACTCATCCAGGGTCCTTTTTGGGCCCTCCTCGACAACGTTCCGTGCCAAGAAATACGTGCTCGACAGCTCAAAGATTTGAGTTGTCAAACAACTTGTGCCCCCAACGAGCACCTCAGCGGCTGATAAAGGCTCAGCGCACTCTGACGTGTCAGCGAAGCAAGTCCGCTGCTCTCTTCATTCGTGAGAGTGCACTCCGATGAGCGGTCTCGATACAGTCAGATGATCAACTTAAGACCACCATACGGCTGAGCGAGTAAGGTTCCTAATGTGTATCTCTTTTTTTATCGAAGGTGGGATTTCGAAATAAGACAAGTGATTCACCCAAATGAATCGGAATTCTGGTGGCGCTTGTGGGAGAATGAAGAATACTGATTTTGAACGAATACACAGATCAATACAATATTTAGTTCTGATTTTCACTTTCACATGGAGTCAATCTTGAGACAGAGTTTTGTTCTTGCAAGCTCTGTAAACCATCTTGTAGGTTGGGGTGTTTGCTTGGAGGTGAAAGGCATCCATAGAACGGCCACGGTAAACACCACATGTGGTTTAGTTTTACATTTCAAATTCTACACTCGTATATGTCTTTGAAAAGAGGAAGCAGGATCTCTGCATCAGAACAGAGAATGTGTGTACCCAATGAAATATTCTGTTGAGGGCAGAAGGAAAGTGAGCCATACAAGTACGGAAAATGAAGGGAAAGGTTTACCATACTAACGGTTGATTGAAGTGGTGGTCCAAAAGCTAGTGAGTGATGTGAACATGTGACGGGAAGGATGTTGTGACAACAACTTCTGGATTTTTACCACAATATTGGTAACCGCATTGTTGCAACCTGGAATCTTGAAACATGGTGTGACACTAAAAGGGGTAAGATCTTTGGGGTGGAAAGCTGGCTTTCCAAATATTCATGGCGTCCATTCGAATGGTGAAAAAGTGATGGAGGCACACAAGTTTGAGATTGTGACTTTGTCACTACTAGTCTATCTCTCCATAGTTAGCCTACGGATGAAAACCCACATGGCAACTTCAAATGGCAAGCCTTGGATTTCAATCGTTGGATTCTCATAGTGACAAATATCTTGTGCTTCATACTAAGGGCCTGTTTCTGTCGTGATGATCACTTAAAAGGAATGACAAAATCTGCAAAGGAAAGGAAACAATGAATGCAAGTTCTCGGTGAGAAAGATGTCATGTAGTGGGAAGAGGATATGAACAGACCTAGTAACCAGAAAGTGAATGGAGACATGGTGATCTCCAAGGTGGGAATCATCCCGTCAATCTCTTCGATCGTTATGTTGGAAGCGAGCAAGCACGGCACGACCGCGTATTGTAATAGAATCAGGAATAATTGCTTTGGTCTTCTGAACATAGTTTACTAGCATACCTTCTATGTACTTCGTTTTAATGTATCCAACAAGACGTGGGTCATGATTTCACCCCTGCCAAAGAATCTGTTCGAAAAGATGATGATGATGTTCATGCTTATGTTCTACACTGATCAAAGGACATCACAGCATTAGGGGTGTTGGTACCAATCTGGACTAGTAATTATCCAAGAAGGTCCACTCCTGCTTCTAGTTCATCTGTCTTGTGGCCATCTCTTTTGGAAAAGTAGGATATTTGGGGCCTCCGCCACCATGGGAGTCGTTTTGTGCAAATCACTGCTCAAATGGCCCATCTCAAGGAGCACCAAAATCTGAAAAAAGGGGGTCAACGGCAATAGGGATGAAAAAAGTGTTTAATGGGGCAAACATTACAAGAAGGGAGGACCAAAGAGCAGAGGATAACACGGTACAAGTACCAGCTCCAATGGAAATTTTGTGGGGGTGTGGTAGCCAACTACAGAGCAATTCTACACGGGTGGAGTTGTTGGGTTTGCGTGCCGTTCTTGTGGTTGCTCCCAACAATTGCTGTTTGAGGAGTGGAGGGGCTTGGGCATCTTTGAGGTGGGTGAGTGCTCGTGACTTGGTTTTCCCCAACATGGCCACAAAGAGACAAAGTCCTCGACTTAGTTGGGGTATTTGTCAAGATGAGTGAACTACAATAGGTGGATGGGAACAACGGTGAGGGGTTCATCAAAGAGAATCTCTCTTTCAAGGAGGGATGATGGATCCTGAGAGTCCTTGTCTTTGTCAAAGAGAGCCACATTGGACTATTCCTTATTTTTCATGGTACTCCACGCAAATGCATGGAGTGCCATCTTCCTTCTCTCTTGCTGGGATAGGTTGTAGTCACTTCCGATGATTGCAAGCAACAATTGTTGGGACTTGGTTTACATTGAAGGCTTACCGGATAGGTTGCGGTCACTTCCGTTGTGGGAGAAAATCCATTTAGAACATAAAGGTTGTTTTTTCTGTTCCTTCTTCAAATTCATAATCCGCAGAGATCTCTGTATCCGTTCAAAATAATTATTTTCATTCTCTCACAAGCACCACCACACTTCTGAGTTGTTTGGGCGAATCACTGATCTTATTTCAAAATCCGAACTTCAATTCAAAAAGAAATACACATTATGAACTGTGCTCGCTCAGCCGTACAGTGAGCTTTAGTTGGGCGTCTTACTATATCGAGACCGCTGGTTGGAGTGTACTCCGATGAGTAAATGAAGCAGCGGGCCCGCCTTGTTAACACGTCAGAGTACGTCCAGCCTTGATCAGCCGCGGAGGTGCTCGCTGGGGGCACACGTTTTCCGACAACTAAAATCTTTGCGCTGTCGAGCACGTATTTCTTGACGTGGAACGTTGTCAAGGAGGGCATGAAAAGGACCCTAGACAAATTTTGGTGTCCATCGTTAAAACAGGTTTGATATGGGAGAAATCGTATAAAAAAACAAGGGTCAAAACTGGGTGAATTAAAAGATAACTTAATTCATTTTAAAAATATTATAGAATACAAGAAACACTACGGTAGTCTAAAAGATCTTGTGATTAGAAATTGCACATAGCTGGTCATCCATAGTGTGCATTGAAGGATGCCTCTTGTACGGATAGGGGTCCTATTCACATGGTCAAAGGAAGGTAGAATGCGTGAATTGATACATGGATAGAGATCGGTTGTTCAACCCATTGACGCCGGGTGTTGAATGAGAGACCATGTGAGCTCTTAACCGAGGCGAGGCCTTGGTATTGAAAGATGCCACGATTTTTAGAGACCATGGTGGGGATTTTTTGTTTTTGGCAACACATGCAAAAATGAGGAAAGTGGCATGATAGGGGATCACGGTGGAAAGTGGGGATGGTGAATGGAGCGTGGCGAGTGATGCTCAATGGTGGACAAGGCAATAGCAATTTTGTACCTTCCCGATGATTTTCACCTTCTTCTTTCTCTCCACTCTTTTGGACTGGAACTCTTCGTTTTTCAATAACCACTTTGACTGGATTTGTGTCCCACAAAGATCTTATCTATCTTAGCTTGTTTAAAAGACTATATCTAAATAGGCATCGTTTGAAAATGTTTCCATGCGCAGTCACGGGAGAGGTTGTAGTGAAAGAGGATCGAAGAGAGTGCTAGAGGTGGAGTAAAGTGGCAATAGTGGTTTCACAGTTAGATGAGGGAGCTTGCATGATGGATATTGACGTGGTTAATGGGCAATAGGTCAAAAGTGAGGCCCATGACTTCAGTAATCAAAATGGGATGTGTCACATTGTTGAAGGTGCTCTTGCATTTTCATCTAGCGACGTGTATTGCACTTGAGTTCCTTGCCACGACTGTCACGCCGATAAGATGTGGTTTCGCATGCATCTAAGTTCGCTTAATTGCATAGATAGGTTGGCTGGAGAGGCGAGAGAATTATTGTCATCGAGACTTAAGACTCTTTTTTATAATAGTTGGGTCTTCCAATGCCATGTTCGATGAGGGTGCGAGGTGACTATCGTGATTATTGTCATGTGTGCTGGATGTGCCAATAGAGTACAAAGCCTACATGATGGCCGCCATGTGTAGAGTTGGATAAGAGCAATCAAAGAGCGGTCAAAAGGGGTTGAGAGCTTATGAGAGTGCACCAGAATGGGAAACAAACATGGTGATAAGAGGATGATGGGGTCGTTTTGATAAGGCCATCTGGTCGCTACTCGGTTGGCAACCGGCATTGAGAGATTGTCCCGGCGACTTCAATGTTGTCTTTGGACTTCTTGAGCGTGCCCGCAAGAAATACACATACGAGCCCACTTAGAAACGACTTGTTTTTGGGTTTCACGTGCTTGAATTCTCACGCTCTCTGGCAATAAACTAGTTGCATTGTTTTTCAATTGATTTGAACGTCAATCCCTATACTCATGCGCTATCAAATGTGACCTCTCAAAGTCTAAAAAATATGGCGCTACATGTTACCAGTCAAGGGTTTTCATTGCAAACAAGGTATACAATCCGACCGATACCATGAGTATGTTCAATTTCCCACCTTAGTGTGATCTTTACAAAGTAATGGAGTTTTGTGGTTCTTCTACCAAGTTGTCACACCTGATTACTAGCCTTTCAAACTTGAGGCTCGGTTTCTTCAATACACAAACTATAGGCATGGTCCAATCAATGTGCAGTGGTGGGAGCGTGGGACCTCCATCTTCCCATAAAGGAAGACGCTCAAGCCGTCGGCATTTGTCCCCATAAGTGATGGGATCCGACATGAAGTATGAAAAAAGCAACATTTTTCCAACACCGACATAATCATGGAAAAGGGCTCAGTGTAGCCTCGCACAGAAGACAAGGAGTCCCCTGGTCACTCATGGTGCAGAGTTGATAGAGACAAATCATCCATTCCCCATGTCCTCATACTCGTCTCTTATGCTTCAAACCAAAACCTCACCCACCCCACCTACCGCAAACACACATGCACTCGCAACTCCTATGGGAATTAAATCTCTCTCTCTCTCTCTCTCTCTCTCTCTCCCCCCCC
>SZWC01014194.1:55722-70064 GCA_023375785.1 Penium margaritaceum | reverse complement strand
GCATACCATATCCCAGGAGCGCGGAGCAGATGGACGCCAGCAGCGCCGACCGCACCACGAAGCTGTTGGCGCCGGCGAGCCACGGCGCGCTGCAGCAGCCGCAAAAGCGAGGCACGTCCCCCTCGGCCACGTTGGGTGAGCTCAGCTCGAACGCCGAAGGTGTGCTCCGGTCCACGTCGTTGCTGCTTGGGGCTGGAGGAAACGAGGCGAGCCCAACTTTGGAGGAGCGGGCGCCGGCGCCCGGGGACGACGGCAGGCCAATGTCCGTGAAGCTCTCCATGGTGAGGTGGTGGGGGCCGCCGCCCAGGCTGCGGGAAGCAGAATGCCTCGCGGCCTCTTCAACGCCCGTGTCCTCCATCGCCGAGAAAGCAGCGTGCAACGCACACGCCGGATCTGTTGATGAGTTGCTGATGACTGGAGGCACTGCGGAGGGCGAGAAGTTGGTGTGGGTGTGGGGAGACGGGCGAGCCTGTAAGACCCTTTATTTTCTTCGCCCACGTCTGGGCTCGTGAGGTGGCGACGCCAGTGGATATTCGCGGTCGTTGAGGACCTCACATGTAGTCCAAAAGGTTGCCGCACCGGCGACGGCGGCAAGGAGGCTGCGCACGCACTGTACGCTCAAGGTCTTCCGCTATCCGCTGCTGTCAAGACCATGAAGCCCAACTTCCAAAGCGGCCATAAGACCTTCCGGTGAATGAGACTGGTAGAAGTAAGTTTACGGGGGCAATGCACGTGCCATCACGTGCCCAGAGCAATGCCTGTCAATGCAGGCATAGATAAAAGACGAAAGAAACAAATGGTTGAACTCCGCAGCCTTCCCCGGCAGTGCATGTCAACGGGTCGATAGATGTTGAGAGGGAGCTGCACGCAAGCGCGAAAAGCGAGAACCGAGCCCCATGCCGGCTGTTCCCAATCACCCAACGGGCCTGTGAAGCTCGCGATTGAGGGACTCGACCGGGACACAAAGCGTCACCTCGACTCCGCCAAGCGCTACGCGAGAGCCACCACTGGGTCTCGATGAGTGCTTGTGCCTGAAAACAGCGCAGCACGAGGCAGGCGAAAAGATCTAGGAGCTGCCGATCAGCTTGACCCTGACGTTTGCCAGGCGGCCGGGGAGGCCAACGCTGTTGCCGCCCAAACGTTCCTAAAACATCCCTCCCTTGGGCTCTATAAGCTGCAACCCATCGAAGACATCTTGAAACAAAGTGAAGCATAAGTATACATGGCAAGATAAAATGAATACAAAAAATGAATCAAACTTTTCATTCTGAAATGTAATCATAACAGTATTCCAAGTAACACATATTAGAAGAAGGAGCATAAGAAATAAAATTATGGTATAAACCATCATTGATTAAGATAGAGCACTTGTCTGTTGAAATCAAAACATATAGTCAGACCATTAACAAAAACGTTCTTATAGTAATGATACCTTGCAGAAAAGTACCAATTGTGGAAACATGATAAGTGAGGTGTGACATACATTTCTCTTGCGAGAAAAAAATCATAAAAATTCATGAATTATTTTGAATGAATTAGTAATTAAATAGAACCTTCACAAGAAATAATGTCAATTCATGAACAGTAATAAATGAATGATTAAGATAAAATCAAAAAGTGATATTAAAAAGGTTTAGATAATAATTAATTAAATAATAAAATAAGATACTCCTCAAATTCTATGATTAAATCGAATATACATTCAAATTATAATGGAAATCTATAAATCAAGATGATTGTATGAAACAAAAGCATTCATTCATGTCTTATCGCATAAAAATAATAACTGAAGGAAATGAAATAATTGGATTAGGGATCTGAAGAAAGAATGTTATTTTTCATCACGCCCTTGATAGTATATTTATATTGATGACAAAAAATCAAAACAATCATGATATCATGATCAAGAAGGAAAAATCACATGTAATTTAAGAAATATAAACTGAAAAAAATGGCATTATTTAACTATTTATTCATGTTCACGATGTTAAATAGTGAAAGTGATCACCTAATTGATTTTTAGAGTATCCTTTGAATCATTTATGTACTATTACAATGTATTGACTACAAAAATAAGATAATTTAAACACAATCAATGCAAATTATACGTAAAAAAGAAAGTTTTTCAGATCACTCCATGGATTGAATGATTTTTCCACTACTAATATTGAAGATGACTAACACTTATCTTAAGTCTTTCAAAAGATGAATATAAGGAAAAAATCATATTCATCACTTTTCATCACGCATTCACTATACACAAATGCACCATAACATACATAATGTATGCATAAAATTCCACAATGTATGATCAATGTATTAATAAAGTTATCAAGAGAACGATATTGAAAGATGTAGATGAAAAAGTGTTTCATCATGTGGTTAACTTAGGATGAACACATGAATTGTATAGCTATCCACTGTAATTTTAATGAATAAAGGTTTATAGGCTGTACGCAATGTAAAACCATGTTGCCGATGTGAAAGAATGTTTGGCACAAACATCATGGTGAAATTAACCTTTTAGTCCACGTACATGTACACATATATGTTCTCATTTTTATACTTGAAAATCTTTGTGACTATGTATGCACTAATTTGAACGTGCATGTTGATGTAGAAACTTGCATCATAAACTAGGGTAGCGCCTCCCTTCCTTAGATGATAATCAATTTTCCATTCGACACATATTCCTCCATGTTAGAAGATGGTATAGTTTTTAAGAAATTTGTTATGATTCAATCATTAGTTTAGTTGTTTAAATTAAATAGAACATGGAACCATGGTTTTACGTGGGTAGGGGTGGTAACCTTGGATCATCATATCTGCAAACGAGAAATGAATTAATGCACAAAACTTTTACATGATATAAAATACAATTTCAACCATGACGTGTCCTCATATTTGTTGGTGATACATACAAAATTGATTTTGTTATGATGTGGGTCCATCAATGGGGTGACCACATTTTAATTTAAAATGATGAATAATGTCAAAAAACTTCCTTCATTCATAAAACATTAATAACGTTGTGTCATTTTTATGACTCGTTCATTGCTAATCATGATTAAATACACAACTATATTGTAAGTAAAAGCTTAGTGCTTTCTTCGTAAGCATTTTGCATGTATTCATTAATTATCTTACTCATCAAAATGGTCATAATTCATTCATAAACTTTTTTTATTCATTTCAAGCTTTCGAATCATTTTCTCTTTTTGTAAAATATTTTACCTTATGAAGTAAATGTTTAAAAGTATAAAAGATGTTCACGTGGAACTTTATGATTATGGAACACTATTTGCTTAAAACATGTGTGCATCTTCCAAGGCTCTACCCTACACTATTTTGGTTTAAGATAAATGCCTTGAAGACGTAATTTTTTTTTTGTGTATGAATGCAATTCCCTTTATCTCAATGTTACAAAAAAAGACTTCAAACTATGCATTATTCTACACTTTTCAAGCCATAGGCATTGGAAATTGAATACAAAAGTTTACAAAAGACAAGACACACATTCCATGGAAATTGAATTGTTGAATCATGACAACAAACCAAAAATAATGTGGGATGTTTTTACACCAAAAAATCACAAAGATAAGTCTTTGAATGAAGCAAATGATGTAAACAACTAAACATACATCCTCACATAGTTTCCTATCTACAACATAACAGGACACATCATCATCAATGTTACATGTTTACTTGCTCACTCTATCAGTGTTCCTTAGCCTAAACAGACTCTTCCACAACAAAACTTCCTTGGTCAGTGGCTATGGATCCTTGTTGTCTAATCCAAAATCCACCCTCGTATTTTGCATAGTGTCCTCCTTAGAATAGAGTTTTTTAACATCAATGTTCCTCTATATTTCCTCTTGTATCGATGTCAACAAAGACCAACGTTAGAAAGCACATCATGTTTAAAAAGAATCAAGAACGTGATAAAAATATAAAGGGACATGATGTTAGATGAATGTGACATTATGTCTTCTATCATAGCCTTGCGCTTCCTCTATCACATCATCCAATTATTGTATGTCCTCCTACCACTCTGTTTCGTCCTCATCTAGTTGGGTTTTTATCTTACATGAGCGCCTCACCCAAATCATTGGTAAGGGGGGAGCATACATGTATGTCAACATTTTTCCCTTGACCCTTATGTTTTTCCTCCTCCTCATGACATTATTCAGGATGGGCTTTCTGTAGGTTGTCTACCTTGAGAAGTGCAACAACAGCCACATGAGGAGGAAGAATAAAAATTGCAAGTAAAATAGAACCATTTACATCCTTCATTGTTTAACATATTGTGTAAGAAACAGAAACACCTACTCAAGGTAGAACTTCAAGGTCGTATTAGACATCAACTTATGTAGGGAAGACTACTGTAAGTTGGGCAACATGTCTTTGTGTGGCACTTTTTCCCATAACAAGGGATAATGAAGGTCTTCTTCGGAAGGATTTTGTGTTGTCTTGCCTATTATGGACATCTTTAGCCACACCTTATATCTCATTAGAAACAAGCATGCCTTCTTGACTGGATGTTCTTAATCACTAGCAAGAGCACGTTGTTGGCACAGGTAGTATGAAAATTTGCGGTGGTGGGTGCTTGAATCTTAAATGATATAAAAAAGGCGAAGGCCTACACGGAAGAGTCGGAAATATCTGCCAGCATTCATAGATCTCATGGAGAAGTACATGAAGACTTTCTTAAATCAGTTGCACGAATGTGACCACAATTACAATTTTTAGGACTTATGGAGTACATGAAGACTAAGTCAGTAAAACCACAACCTAGATTAGATCGCTTGTACAGCCATTCGCTAACACTCAGGAAGGCATATGCCTTTGTACGAGGTGTGTCGTAAGGCACTGGTCTATGGTGTTAGAGGCTAAAGCTTGAATATGTATACAAGTGAGCTATCCCACAAAATTTGATGATGAATGAAGGCATGTCAAGAAAGGATGATTTTTTAAAGAATGATACATTGAATGGACTAAGCCTCATATGTATTCCTAGGAGGGCCTCCTTGAATGTTGTTGCCTTGGAGGTTGACAATAGTTGCATATGCATCTTGGTAGCTACATAACCACCTAAATCAGCTAAAGAATCACCTAGATGACAAAGGGATTTTGGCATCTAAAAGGTCATCGAGAGATTCTAGGAGGTTATACTGGGAGGTTGACCAACTACCCTTGCGCTAGAAACTAAAGGGTCATAGCCTCTAAGGTCCTCCAAGGACACCATAGATGTTGAAAAGGCAATGATTTGATACTTGCCTTCCTCCATCTACATGGGTGAAGTTTTGGTCCATCAAAAGTAAACAAAACAACATCATGAGATGCATTGTACGGGAATTGTGTCACCATAAATGGGGAAATCTCAATACATCCATCCCAAAGCCAATGACCATGAACCTTGGATCCACCAAGAGTGTTTTGCATGATGATCATGAATGCACAAGTATGTTGAAGCAGAAACAAAACTCCTTCTTATTACCATAAATAGTAGCCCCTTGTAAAAATGAAAATTACTATGAACGCATGTTTTCTCATGAAGTTCATGAAATTTGGACCTTACTCATGTAATTAGAGATTCATTCATTACAATGAGGTAGTGTAGTAGCCGCATCACATGTTGTGCAACGAATGCATCAATTTTCTCTGATCCTTATCAATGATAAGCCCCCTATGAGATGTTTCATGAAAGGATGTACGGACACAAAGTAGTGATATAAATATATCCTTCTTTACAAGGAAATCAAAGTAATTCAAATGTGGACCACATGCAAGTTTACATGATTACCTAATTGAGAGGGGGATTTATTCAAACTAAGGAGTATGTGGGAGCTCCCCCACTAGTTGACTACTCTCCCCAAATCTCCTAAAGAGGACCACATAAGGTACGATAATGTTTTGGCGGAGGTGCATCATAGTGCTCTCCCACTTGTTCAATTTGTGGTTGTATGCACACGTCCACGCCCCGAATGTCACTCTTTTGATGTGAGGAATCCACTATATTTCCTTTATGTACCATGCTAAATAAATAATGTTTCATGTGAGGGATACCTGTTGAGAAAAGTTTCAAGAATTTCATGAAGAGATACTTGTGAGTCGTGATATCAAGAACAACATTAAACGTATCTTACTTGGGTTTAACAAAGTTTTTTCATAAAAAAGGCATACAAATTTGGGTCAAATTACTAGGCCTTATAAGGAAATTATTTATGCCCATTAAAAAATCATTTATGATCAATATCCTTGAATATCTAACACACCCAATTATAACACATCGTGTAATGAATTCCAAAAAGAAGGCACCATTCACTTTTGTGTAAAAAGGAATTTGTTTCCATGCTAAAGAGAAGAATGTATGAAACTCACACGGATGATGTAGGATATGTATGCTCAGGACAAAGAACATAGTCCATGGCTGACTTCCTTGTCTTAGTTTGGGGAAATCCTCCACGTGTCTAACATCTTGACCATGAATGACTCTAACATGATGGAGGACATGTTACACCGTATGATTGGGCATGTATGAATTGGTGGCCTTTTGGAGGATGGCTCACAATAAGGAATTTAAGGTCGTACGTTCATGATGGAAATATCTAGGGATTTTTCCAGGGAACCAACCATGTTAACATGTGCGATAGATAGATGGATGTACTTTCCATACTCGTAATAGGCACTCACCACCCTTGCCCTAAGCATGAGCACTCATCAATTCAAGATACGCACGCTCATTTCATTCTAAATCGAGCCCAAACCGTTTTCAACGACATAGTGCTTTCCAAAAACATGTATCTTGTGCATGTTAACAAAGATTCTACCTACCTTTACCTTTGTCTCTGAACTCATCCACTTCCTTTTAAAGATAATTGGCTAATTTTCATATTCAATTACAAGAAGAAATTGAAAATAAAAGTAAGACACATGAAATTCAAATTGAGATGAACTTGTTTACACTCACGCAACAAATCAAAATAAAACATTAGGCTTATAAAATCAAGAAACTAAGGAGGGATAGAATGTGCATGATTCCATCCTTTGCCTTTCCAAGATAAATTTAGGCCATGTAGGAAAAGAGGAGGAGAGGTGGCTAGACATGGGGTTGGCTTCTAGAGAGAGCATCCCACTTACAAAGTTATTTGTTTAACACATGTGTGTCCTGTTGCTAATACGAGCACATTAATTTATATATCTTGTAAAGTTTTACGTCCTTGAAAATTTTCAAAGAATGACCATAACTTTAGTTGTAAATCTCTTGTAAACGTTTGGTGGCAGTTCTTGTTTTCCAATGATGGTTACACTCTTTGGAGGAAAATTCTATTCCATGGAAGGGTACCTTGTATTTGGCCATGTTTATGGTAATGAAAATCACCTTTGAAAGTGAGGTTCTCCTGCATTTGCAAGAAAATTTTCATCCTTTTTCAAGTAGACATTTTACACCACGCTTTGTTCTTTGTGGGACATATCTGAGTGATTGCACGGAAACTAGTCACATGATGATTTAAGTTCGCCAGGTGAATTTGCTTTAAACGTCTGGCCTAGTTGTGGAAGGATTTCTCTACGCTTCAAGAAATCCCTTCGAAAGAATTTTGTTCACAGAGTGATGTCGATTCGTACCATATGCGCCGAAGCCACCACCGTGACTGCATGGGCATCTCCAGAAGTCAAACTTGCTCAACTCTTGCGCGGTAGCGACTTGGCAGCGGACTCTTTGGCACTCCCTTTGCCACGATAGTAGTTTTACTTTGGTCGAGGGGAAAAGTAAAAGAACTCCAAAGCTGAAATCGATTGCAACCGTGACTTCCTCGCATTCGGAATGAATACACTCATAAGCAGACTCACAGCTTGTTCGCGCCCATTCCTCCTCTCTGGCAGTCAGCGTCATCCGATGACTTGGGTCGACTCCGGGCCCGCGAGTTTGCGCTCGACAGTAGCCANCCAGAAGTCAAACTTGCTCAACTCTTGCGCGGTAGCGACTTGGCAGCGGACTCTTTGGCACTCCCTTTGCCACGATAGTAGTTTTACTTTGGTCGAGGGGAAAAGTAAAAGAACTCCAAAGCTGAAATCGATTGCAACCGTGACTTCCTCGCATTCGGAATGAATACACTCATAAGCAGACTCACAGCTTGTTCGCGCCCATTCCTCCTCTCTGGCAGTCAGCGTCATCCGATGACTTGGGTCGACTCCGGGCCCGCGAGTTTGCGCTCGACAGTAGCCAATGTTGAAGGAACGGAAAATAGAAATCGAGATCGCATGCATCCAGCCGTTCAACTTCAAAAACATATTTTTATATATATTTCAACTTTATCTATTTGAGTTGTTGGAGGCATACAATTAGGCAAACGCACAATCTGATTGCGGAAGCCAAGACAGCCCGCATAACTTGTCGAGAACCAGAACTCCAGTAAAAGTAACTGATCAGGCTCTACCGCGATCTGTCATTTTCCGGTAGGCCAAGGTAAGCAGCGATTTTCCAGGGAGGAAGGTATCCATTCGCCAACGCAAATGCAAGTATTGAAGAACATCATTGGGCATTCCCAAATAGGCCGTATAGAAGCAACTAAATCCAGCCGGTTTGGAACTCCCCCAGAAACACTACTCCTGTCAAGGGACAACCATCGCAAAAATCGCCAGCCGCCATAGCGCAGCGCGCAAGTACAAATCGATGTTAACGTTTGACAGAACATCGGTTCTCATCCAACACAAATCGAAGAAAAAAAAAATTGTCAAGGTGTCGAACGAGGAATGCATCCCGATGAGCCGACGAAGGAGCCTTTCGAAAAAGCATTCCAAATCCGTCACACACGGCATCATGCATACCTTCTACGCCATTTATTGGAACTAAAAACAAAAAAAAACACATAGAATGAAGAGACGAAAGAAGGGACAAGGTCATCTGATCATTTGACAGAAAATTTTCATTTTATCATTCCATGATTGGGAAAGCTATGGAAAACACATGTCGCATTAAAGGAGGGGATCATTGAGACCAACCCTTGGCTTGAAAGAAGATAATTTTGTAAAAACACAAATCATTTATATAATCTTCCAATCCTTCCAGATGTCGTGTATCCAAGGCTGTTTTTTTTCATATGGAAATTTTTTAAGGAATCATGAATTGATATTGAAATCAAATGCTTTCACCAAATGCAATTCTTGAAAGGACAATTAAGAATGGATTTCTCGATCATCTATCGAATGAACTCAGAAACCGTGGAGAAATTCATGTTCAATACACTAATTTGGATTGATTTTTATTATTTATTAGATTATTTTTCTTGATTTATTGTGGTGTAGCTTAGTTTTTGAATTTATCTTTCTTAACCTGGTGTGGATAAATAATTTTAATCGGAATGCACTCACGAACTACATCATTATGGTTTGTTGTCATATGAACATATTTAGCTATTTTTTAAAAATAAATGATAAGAATACGAATTTCACATACTAAAGCAACTAAGTAAGGCAGTTCCTTTAGCCCACGGTCTGATACTATAAAACACACGTCATTTTTTAAATGAAAAGAATCATTTTTCAAACTTCAACCTTCCCTCAAAACCCAAAGAAAAGAAAATGGCGCCTTTGTGTTAGGTTTACCACAGTTTAACATGAACATTAGTGGTAAGAAAGAGAGACGATGAACATAACATGTTCGAAATCTCACATTAAACATGTCCCAACACAAGGTAAGACCCAATAACAAAAGGTGCTATTCATAAAGGAAGCAGAAAGCCTATGAAAAGACATATTAGAATAATTAATATATTCAATAAAATTGAAATTCTATTAGTAAGGAGCATGATCTCCATCAAAAGCCTTGATTCTACACACCAAATCTATGTTCTCACTGTGAAAATCTCAATTTTGATGAGGACATGCAAAAAATTTATGGAAGCTTCTTACATATCATTTAGTACTCCATAACTATGATGAATTCTTAAGGTGTATAGAACTCAAAACTCTCCTTCATAATTCTTACCTCGGTTCTTATTCAATAAGCACAACCTTTGTTTCCTTGATCCATGAAGGTCATTTTGGGTTCCTAATTTTTCTAGATCCCTTTCATAACTAATACATTCATTATTGGGGGAAACATCGTTTTTACACGTGAATGTTCATATTATTTTTGAATACGATTATTAAAACAATATGTATTATATGTATTATTCAATACTAGGTAAAAGAGTTGCTACGGATGAAACACTAATGCTTCATATTACCACATGGAAATTCTATCCTTGCACTTAATGAATTCAAATAATTAGAATAAATGGTGAAAATTCACATTAAAATGGCATATTTAATTGAGAAAATTATTAAATTCTATGTGAATAAAAACTCCATATTTTGAACCCAAATATTTTTGACATTTTGATGATTTATGTGCATTAATCTCTCTATGACAACTCATGCTACCTTTGCATAAGTGAACTTCCCACCAATGTTCAGCTCATTCACTTGCAAATGCTTTACACAAGAAAAAGGATTAAATCAATTCATCCATCTAGTTACAAACTAAAATTGCACAATCATGTCGATTCCTTAACATTATTTCATCACATGTGACATAAACAACCACTTAACGTAGACAAGTGAAACCACCCACATTTTCGTATATTGGAAACAATGCCAAGCAAAATTGGATAAAAAACATAATTCTTCTCGTTCTATAATGCTCAAGCCATCCCATCAAACGTCCCATCGGCCACGAACCATGGCTCACGCCATGTGATGGCGGTTCCATGCTACACTCAACCACGTTCAGATCGAGTTTTTCGTAAGCATGAAAACATAAACCTCAAACTCCACTCACATGATACCTAAGTACCAGATGAGACGGAATCCTTGGTTGGCTTGGCCAAATGCGTGATTCTTGACGCTCACAAACCCTGAAGTCCTCTCGTGTTACTGCCTCAAGGTCATGGACTCTTGCTCAACCCATGTGATGTAGGCCACATGGAACATAAATTTTCTTTAAATTCACATAAAACCTATCAAATCTCCACATCTGATAGTTTTTTTTATATTTTTTTTAGTGATTGCTAAGATTCATCCCATTTTTTATTCTGATGAAGAAAAAACTATAAGAAATGTATTTTGATGTGTTTACATTGTTATTATTATTCACTTTGAATTCACTATTCAAATATAGTTAATACATCTTTATATAATGTATTGAATTCAAAAGTCAGAAAATTATTGTAACCTCGTACAAAGAGAATAAATTTCTGTCATTTTGCCTTAATTTTGTGTTAGCATGGGAGAAATTATGCACACTTTCTGAAGAAGCGTTATTTCACTGTTATTGTGGCATTGGAAGTAGGAAAAATCGCCTCCAAATAACATTATCTTGAAATTCTTGTAGTTTATCTTATCCTTTCCATTATTTGAAATGATGAGAGATTCAATTACTCTTACAAATTAAAGATCAACGACTAAAAGAGCTTTGTTGGATGGTATCCTTGGATAACTTTTGTAATCTCCCATTTGATTACGTTTGGCTCTAGTCCATGTACCGCATGTTTGAAATAATTAACTTGGTGTTGAATAACCCTGTCCATGTGATTTGGTGAGCACATGAGACTTGAAAACGAACTTGTAAGCCTAACATGAATTTGATGCAATTGTGGGATGAATTTGAAGCAATGGTGTTTCATCATTTTGAAGAATCAACTCTTTGTTTTTTCATCCCACAACCTTTTTTCATCCCACAACCATGAAGTGCTTCCTTTTGAATAGGTAAACATAAAGGTATCTTTCTTTCTTGAGTATGTTTTTATGTTAGAAAAATATCTTTATACGTTGACAAAGACCATTGTTTCAAAATTGGCCACATATTTTCAAACATGCATCATATTGTTTGAGAAACCATCTATACAAGATTCTTAAATCAACCTACAATTAGAGTGTTGATAGCGTGACCAGTTTTTTGAACTTCTCAACACACTCACTCACATATAATTATTGAAACTTAGCACACCATGAAGTTTATTCGTCAAAATTTTAATCATGCCGCTACTCTCATGTTGAAAACTTACACAAAATATTGAACAATGGAAAAATATTACTATTCCTTTATTTGAAAGGAATTTGCTCATGTCATGTCATGAAATGCAATCCTGTTTAATGTGTTCGTTGAATGTGCTCATCATAAGGTTGTCATAGAGTTATTCTCGGCTTTATGGATTGAGGTGAAAGAAGTATACTAGTTTGAAATAATTTTTTTCTTGTCTTTTTATGTAGATGTTTTTCTCATAACCCATTTTTCATTGGTTACATTTTTATACATTTAATTTTCAAATATTTAGTTGAATTCAAAGAAGCACATGGATGGTAAAATATAAATTATATGATGTGTACATAATGATGTGTGTAACTTGATGTTATGTGAGCATGATTGTAAGCATTTTGGAATGATTCGTGTAATGGAATTTACTAGTGGAAAATTCATGTAACATTTCCTTAAGTGCAGGTTAAAAAGTATCCAAAAACCTTTTTTCAATTAAATACACTTGAAACTGAATCATTCTTGTACCGTTTTCCCATGATCCGGGTCTCTTCGTTTGATAGGAGGAATTGTTAGGAATCAAAAGGCTTTTGTCATGTATGATTCTATTCGAATGTATTTTCGTGATTGAATTACTTATTTCAAATAGAGGGGTTTTGTCTTCTTTACCGTAGGTGTTGGGAAAAACATGATTTTTATAAATACTTTATGCATGTGTGTGAATATTGTAATATGTTCCTAAACTTAATAATAACGGGTTTTAATTCTAAATTTGGGTTGCATTCAATTTTACAACCATGAGAGGGTGGGAGATGGAAAATGATTTCCCCCTCCTAATGGTGATAAGTCTAAGATCCTCTAGTATGGTGGTGTTTAGCCATGATAATGAGGGCCTATGCCCTCAAAATTACAGATTAATCCTATCTTCCATACATTCAATGTTAAAAACAAATTTTTATATCAATTCTTGGATCCTTGTATATTGTTACTTGAAATTCATAAGGTCTTGTTCTTTTTTATTGGACGTGTTAAGCTTCATCATCATGTTATCTTTAAAGGGTCTTTGTGCATCTTTGATGGTGAAAATTTTGAGAACTATGGATTACAATTCCTTACACCAAATGGAGTTTCATTTGATGGGATTTTATCATGAAATGTTTTTTATTTTGATTTGTGATTCATTCTTTATTTCATGCTCAATAAGAAATGTGTTTGATCTTTGCACAATGAATTGCAAACATATGATGTGACAAGAATTGGAACATGATTGCAGTAAATGAATTCAAGCAAGGAATGTCATTGAAAGTTTTCTAGAGGTTTTATTTGTGTTCATTATGTTTCTATTTTATTTTATGTAAATCACATTCAATTTTGCACGGTTAATTAGATTTCAATTATTATGATCGTCAGGCATATCATTATGGCAAGAAAAAAGCTGAATGAAAATGAGTACTATTGATGGTAGACAGTGCTTGTGAGAAAGTTTGGCCTTAACTCAATCCAAAACCAGAAATGTCATGAGGGATGTTTGGGAAAATGCGTTATACATTGTGCATAAACGGTGGGTATTAGCGGGACTTCAGGTGACTTCATAAGCTTGGACATTCCTTTAGATACGTGAGCCGAGATTGATGGTTAGGCGGAGTAATTTCCATTTCTCAAACGAGCGTTGGATCCACGCCATGGTGCCGTCTACTCCCACCAACTTCGGCATGACCCCGCTGGCTGTGCAACTTTTGGGCAGGCTGACCATCGCGACGGCTGAAGCCATGGCGTGGCTTCCGTCCGCCGCTTGCCACCAAGTGGATGAAAGCGACCTCGAAACGAAGCAGCGGCAGCGGCAGTAGGCGAGTTCTCGGCCAAGCAAGTAAGTCGGGAAGCGAAGGAAGAGGAAGAGTACGGGGGGAGGGTTCCGAGAATCTCACCTGTGCACCTGTGCACGAGGCGCTCCTTCCACATTGTCAGCGCACCTCGCACCCATGGCCGCGGGACGACTGGTTCGTGGCCGCCCACCTGGCCGGCGGCCCACCTCGGTGCAGGCGTCGGCGCACCTAACGCTGCCGCCGCCACCGCCGCGGCTGCTGCTGCTGCTCGTCCTTGCCGTGCTTACTTCTCTGAAAGCTTCAGCTTCCGCGTTCCCCGCGGCCGGCGAGGACACCGGGGTGCCTCCGTCCGCGGCCCTCCAACGGCTGCGTATCGCTGAATCTGTCTCCGTGCCTCTTCAGGAGTACAACCACCAGGCAGACAGCCGAATCCGTGTCACTGCCCTCCACCTCCAGGATAGCAACGCCCTCTCTCTGCGCCAGCCGCAGCAGCAGCAGCAGCA